>QARZ01038551.1:0-18502 GCA_013407115.1 Glycine latifolia
TGGACTTGAGACATCAAAATCCAGCTCTTGTCATCCTTGAGTTGATGTGCATCCCCACGCTTGCCCTAGTTAGCTTGAATGTGGTCTTGAAGTGCTTGAGTCCTAGCTCTTGTCATTGGTCCTTTAAAGCTCACTAAAGGAAGTGCTTCAAGCTCTCCTTCTAGACCTTTAGCTTGCCATGAACCTCCATCATCCCCTCCTTCTTGAAAAGAACTTGTCCTCAAGTTTGCCTCCTCACTGGTACCTATATCATACAAAGAAAGATCACAAACATTGAAAGTATTACTCACACCATATTCACTAGGCAATTCAAGTTTGTAAGCATTGTTGTTGATCCTCTTTAGAATCTTGAAAGGTCCATCTCCTCTAGGTTGGAGCTTGGATTTCCTTTCATGAGGAAATCTATCCTTCCTTAAATGAAGCCACACTAAATCTCCTTCATTAAAAATCGCTTGCTTCTTGTGCTTATTGGCTTGCTTTGCATATTGTTCCATCTTTCTCTCCACATGTGCCTGCACTTGTTCATGCAACTTTCTAACATAAGAAGCTTTAGACAAAGGATCATGATTAACCATAGAAGAAGTGTTAGGTAAAGTTAATAAATCAAGAGGAGTTAAAGGATTAAAGCCATAAACAATTTCAAAAAAAGATAAATAAGTAGTCTTGTGAACTACTCTATTGTAAGAAAACTCAATGTGAGGTAGACACTCCTCCCAAGTTCTCACACCCTTGATGTAGCATCTAAGGAGTTGTCCCAATGTTCTATTAACCACCTCAGTTTGGCCATCCGTTTGTGGGTGACAAGTTGATGAAAATAAGAGTTTTGTACCAAGCTTACCCCACAATGTTTTCCAAAAGTGGCTAAGGAACTTTGTGTCTCTATCACTCACTATGCTTCTTGGCAATCCATATAGTCTTACCACTTCCTTGAAGAAAAGATTGGCTACTTCCCAAGCATCATCACTCTTGTGACAAGGAATGAAGTGTGTCATCTTTGAAAACCTATCAACAACAACAAAGATAGAATCCTTTCCCCTCTTGGATCTCGGAAGGCCAAGCACAAAATTCATAGAAATGTCAACCCAAGGGGAGCTAGGAATAGGCAAAGGTGTATACAAACCATGAGGCATTAATCTAGATTTAGCTTGATGACAAGTAATGCATTGAGAAATAAGGTTATGCACATCATGCCTCATTTTTGGCCAAAAGAAATGTTCATATAAAATAGCTAAAGTTTTGTCCACACCAAAGTGCCCCATCAAATTATTCTCATGAGCTTCCCTAATGAAAAGTTCTCTCAAAGAGCTTTTAGGAACACATAATCCCTTTTCCTTGAACAAGAAACCATCATGTCTAAAATATCCTTGATAAGCCCCTTTCTCACACAAAGATGGACGAAATTGGCCTTGAAGTCAGCAGCAGAAATCTGAAATATATGTAATAGCTAGGGGCAATTATGTCATTTTTCCCAGAATTAAAAATGAGATATTTTCTATCCCTTTTAGTAGTAGGTCGGTGCTGGAATGCAAAAGAGGAGATCACTTTTTGCCTCTCAAAACACAGAGATATGGAACAGGGAGAAAAAAGAGAGAAGCATATACCTATTTTTTATTTTCATGGTTTCATCATCTTTTCTTGTATTTTCTTCTACATATTTAACTATGATAGGCTAGGATCCTTGTAACCAACTCATAATGGGGATTTCCATAGATTAATCTATAGGATTTTCTCTCTTTTGCTCAGATTTGTTTCTCCTCTTTCCTTATTTTTGCTTTTGCTCTTTATCACATTTTTTTTAATCATGGTTTTGTGTATGTTTCTAGGTTCTGATTTCCTGTCCATTTTTTACCCTTGTATTATGCTCCATTTTTGTTTTTGAGCTGTCTCCTATTTATGTTATTTTCCGTTTTAGTTGTATTTGTATGTTTTTGTTGTTTTCTGGTTTTTGTTTGAGCATTTTCTGATAATAGGTGTAACATCCCAAAAATTTCAATATGTTAATTAAAGATAAAAAGAGATATTACAAAAATTGTTTGAAGAAAAATTACCATAGTACCCTTGAAGTTAAAATTAAAAAAATGTCCTTGAGATGACAAATTACCCTTAGAAACAGATAAATATTACAAGAAAACTAGGAGTACCTAGACTGACCAAAAATTTATGATTAGTAATCTAAAACTATCACATGAGGAACACCTATGATCGTAGTGTGATACAAGAAGGAAATAATAGAATTTTATATCTCCCTCTGTACTTAACCAAACGAGATGTTTGACTACTCATTTTAAAGCTTAGGATGTCCTCTATGTTATTCTAAAATATAGGACCAAACTGAGCAATGAAATTATGCCCATACTTTAATTAAACACAAGCTGTCCAATACTATGCATACTCAAAAAGAGTTTCTGCAGCCTGCATTGAAAATTTTATTTCTCTCTTATTTCTTATTCAAATTAGGTGTATGATACATGAAATTCAATATCTAGATGTCAACTATAAAATATAAAAATTTCAGATAAATATAGAGTGTGTACTGCCTACAGTAACAAGAATACTAAGAGATGTCATTGTCCTAAGTTGAATTCGCTGGCAGCTTTGGAAGTCTAGATTAAAAATGCTATATCTTGAGTTTTATAACTCCAAATAAGGCATGTGATACCTTTTAAGAAATATTAGAATGTCTAGTTCAACATTCTAAAATATGACAATTTTTGGACTAGTAGATTGGTACAGAATAAACAATGAGCAAACCCCATCTGATTAAGTGTTTCTAGCCTTTTGGACCTTTTGGATTGGGCACAACTTGCAACTCTTGGTATTTTGGCCCAAGGAATCAAATCTTCAGCTCAAATTTGGACTATTCAGAAGGGGATTCACGTGCAACAGCCATTGAATAGGCATAGATAAGTGAACTAATAGAAAGAAAAATTGGTAAACCAAAGTCAATGGTAAGTCAATGAAGATAAGCTTTTTGAACCAACCTTTCTAGGTGGTCTTCAAGGTGGAAATCAAGCATTAAATGATGGAATCTTACAAATAAAAATCTAGTTTCAGTCAAATATTTTAGAACCAATCACAATTAGTCATTTGTACAAAGCTTTCCACATAACCACATGGTCATTAATGAAGGGAATCTTTCTTTAAACATTAAAATATTGGTGTAACCATAATATTTGTATGATGTTGTGTATTTGGCCGTGTGATTAGCTGGAAAAAGTGGGCAAGACATAGCAAGATCTTCAGCCATGCTCCACATGCAATTGGGTCAAAGAATGAAGGAAGATTTCAAAGCTTAACCAAAAAAAAAATCTAGTGCCTAAGATAAGATTTTAGGATAATATCTCTTAAAGTAATGATTAGTTAGTTGCATTTTAACCAAACTAACTAATAACTAAAGCTGAAACCTAACTAAATCCTTTCCATTATAACTAGCTTAATTAGTATAAAAGGCTTGAAGTATCACAAGGTTTCAGCACTCCAAAACTTTCACGGCTACTAGCTTCCATTTCACCGAAACTTTTCACTCCTTACTTTCTTTTGCTTGCTTATATACGTGACTTTCTTCTACCATTTCTTCCATAAAACTTTCTTTTTCAAGACTCCATTTCCTAGAGGATTTTCCAAGGAATACAGTCTTTACTTCATTCCATTTCAAAAATCAAACTCACTTGAGGTAGGCTAGGCTTCAATCTCTAGTTAAGCATTTATTTGGATTAACCTATATGCTTAAACGGGAAGATTTATGGTTATTATTTAGGCTGGAATTTTCATGTCATTTGAAGGTTATTTTATGATGTGAAAATGTTGATTTAAACCATAGGATAGGTGATGATTTATATGCTGAAATATTAGTGATGTTTGGAAGTATATTTAGTGATCTTTGGAAGTGATTTTGATGATATTTGGGCTGTTTGTTCATATTTTTATTATGGGACTGTTTTGTATTAATTTTTAGAAGTAGAGGTTGAATGGTGTGTAGTTAAATGGTTCAAATACTAGAGTGATTCAATTTTGAGGATGAAGTAGTAAGGTGGTAGGTGAAAGGAGATTAAGATGCATGCTAGGTTATGATCTTTTCTTGTGAAGGTTTAAAGGAATTAGAAATTATTTGGAAGATATATTGTGGTTTATTAGTTAGAATACTAACATGATTTGTCTATAGCTTGAGGATAATAAATTATCATGCCTAAGTTGGTATGATTTTGCTTGAATAAGGCATGGTAGTTTAACCATACTTTTGGTACGTATGATGTTATGATGGAAATATTTTCCATGAGGTTATATGTATTTACTCATGGATTTTATTATTGATGAAAATGATGGATTTTGATGTGATGATATGTTGATTCATGTTTCCACGTCCAGTGCGAGATTTGTGAAACATAATCTGAGACTACATCCAGTACGAGATGTAGAGACCAGGTGCAAATACATGGAATGACATGCATGACTAGCGTAAGACGGCCGCAGCATTTCTACATTCAGTACGAGGTGTAGCTACATACAATACGATATGTAGAGGCCATGTGCACCTTGGGAAAATTCATTTCATGCATACATGTAGTTGCATAATTATTAAAAAAATTGTGTTGATTCATTTATATTGATAAGTTACTAACGTACTAACGTGTTTGGTGGTTTAGTTTTGCCTACTAAGAAATTTTTTTTTCTCACTAGATTTGTTTCATTTTTTTTAGATGGCAATAGTGGTCAATTTCCTTGATGCCCTGGATTGGTGATGGTGTAGGAATGAAGATATGAACTAGGCTGGTGTATGGAAAATCCTGTACTTGTTTAATAATGACTTTTGTAACAAGGATTGTGGCTACATATAATATATATTAGTTTAACAACTTCTATAATTTATACGTTTTAGAATTTTTACTAATATACGCTTCTTAAAATTAAACCATAATAAAAATATAACATCTAGAATAATTTTAGATCGTTACAATAAGGAATGAAGGGATTAAATGCTAGATTTAGTATTTAGGTTGATTTATCCAATGATCATTAATTAGACCGGTTTAAAATGATCACAGTGTGATTGCAATTGCAAACATGCTGGGTTTAATTAAATGTTAGGCGATCGCCTAGTAGGAAGGATGTTTTAAGTGAATGCAGAGATTTTGGTTTGTTTAGAATCAACCACAAAGTTGTTTATTATTTTATCCGATGATAGATATCCAAGGAATCTCAATTCTGAATTGGTTACTTGTTTTTAAATTGTTAAATTACTTCTTACGTTTTGTTATTCTAATTTGTTTGAAACTGAACTCAAACCCCCCTTTTACATTCATGTTAATACTGACAATGCAGTGCCAGTTCCAATTGTGAAACGATCCAGGGTTGCTACTATACTATTGAATTTGTTTAGCCTAGTATTTGACTGAGTTCGACGACTCACGTCAAATTTGGCGTCGTTACCGAGGAACTAGCTTTGTGTTACTGATCTCTACTGAGAGAGATCAATATTCTGTTGAAACTTAGATTCTGAATTGCACATAATATTTCTATCATATTGCTTTGGTGGAGTCTAAGTTGCTGATATATTAAACTTGTTTTCATGCTTTATATACCGTATGCGAAAATGCCTATTTTGCTTGACGTTGCATGACTAGAAGTAGTAGCAATGAGCTTTTAGACTTCGATCCTGAAATAGAGAGAACATTGCACGTTGCTAGAAGAGCACTTAGGCTAAGTCAAGGCATTAGCATTGAATCTGACCCTGCATCTCATCATATTGAGCATTCTGCTTTTGATTCTCATTCTAAGTTTGCTTTAGTTGATTTTGCTAGTTTTTCACATAGAGTAGACTTGTCCAATTTTACTGTTAGTTCATTTAATTCTGATATTATGGAGAATCAAACTTTAAAGGAACTGTCTGCCCCTGATGTTAATTACCAACCTTTATGCATACAGTATCCTGATTTAGATGTTGACTTTGAGCTTAAATCTGGTGTTATACATCTGCTTCCAAATATCATGGTCTTGCAGGTGAGGATCCACATAAGCATCTTAAGGAGTTCCATGTTGTCTACAATACCATGAAGCCTCAAGGAGTGGATGAAGAAAAGATAAAGTTGAGAGTTTTTCCTTTCTCACTTGAGGGAGGAGCCAAAGATTGGTTACTTGATCTCACACCTTCATCCATTACAAGTTGGAATGACATGAAAAGGGTGTTTCTGGAAAAATTCTTTCCTTCCTCAAGAGCTACAACAATTAGAAAGGAAATTTGTAGTATTAGACAAGCCAATGGGGAAAACTTGCATGAATATTGGGAGAGGTTTAAGAGATTGTGTGCCAGTTGCCCTCACCATCAAATATCAGACCAGCTTCTTCTTGTTTATTTATATGAAGGTTTGTTACCTATAGATAGAAGTTTGGTGGATGCATCAAGTGGTGGAGCTTTACTTGATAATACTCTTCATGAAGCTAGAGAATTATTAGTAAATATGGCAGCCTATTCACAACAGTTTGGTACAATAGCCAACAGTAGCGTTGTGTACCAAGTCAGAGAGCAGCCCACTTCATCTCAATATCAGAATGTGCAAAAAGTTGCAACTCAACAGAATTCAGATAACCAAAGATTGGAAAACAGATTGGATGAATTCACTTCTTTAGTGAGGCAACTATTGGATACAAGGGGAGCTGGAGAAGGATCAAGACAAGGATGAGGCCAAGTGCCTTTAAGAAACTTTAGCTTTTTATATGCCATTCAATTGAAGGCATTTGTAATTTGTTAAATCTCCCAAAATCTGCTCACTTTAGCTAGGTTCCCAATGATTTGTTCAAACTCTCCCAAAATCTAAAGGTGAATCTAGGATCTCTATCAAATACTATGCTAGACGGCACACCATGGAGGCCAACTTTTCTAAGGAAATCTGATATTGATGGGGATAAAGTGAGTAGATTTGGTCAATCTGTCAACAATAACCTAGATAAAATCTAAACCTCTCAGGGTTCTAGGTAGTCCTACAACAAAATCCATGGAAATGTTGTCCCACTTCCACTGGGGTATTTTCAAGGGTTGCAACATCCCTAAGGGTCTTTGATGTTCTATTTTAGCCTTCTGATAGACTAAACATGCATATACAAACTCACTAACCTTTTTCTTCATGTTTGGCCATCAAAACATTGTCTTGAGATCTTGATACATCTTGGTAGCACCAGGGTGGATGCTCAAATTGCTCCTAGTCCTTCCTCTAAGATCATCTTCCTAAGTTCAGGTACATTAGGGACCCAGATTCTATTTTGAAGTCTTATGACTCTGTCTGATTCCACCTTGAAGCTACTATCTCTCCCTGACGCTATGGCTTCTAATTAAGTCCTCAAAAAAGGATCAAACTTTTAGCTGTAACGACCCTATATGCATCCGGTTCATTAACATTATAATATGGTCTTAAGCGCAACAATTCTTAATAAACTTAAGTAAACACGAAAGCATATAAATAATAAGAAGTCATCTTACATCACACAATACAACTAAAACATTATGTATAGAATTTGTATACATCCCGATACCCAGGTTCTGTTCTCAAAAGATACATCATAGTACAAACTCATACTGGGTTACAAAAGTACAACAAAATTTGAGTCAGTAGACTCGCAAAAGACCGTATTCCAAAAATTCGCTTCCTCGAACCCGGCCTCGTCCTCTTGTCTGGGATCCTCAATTAGTAGCCAACTCGGCCTCAGCCTACCCAGCCTATCAATTGGGATCCACCGAAGAACCCCCACTCGGGTCTCTTACCCCGAACCTCGTCTCCCGCTCCTTGGCTATTACCTGCAATAAATATAATCCCCAACGGGGTGAGATATAAATCTCAGTAAACTCAGGGTTCTTGGAGACTCACCTCCCCCTAGTTCACTTCCATAGTACATAGCATTTAAATAGGCATTACAATAACATAACCATCCCAGCCTTTTAATAAAAACATAGTCATCCCAACTTTTATAAACATCACATGTATATAATCACACCCACGTGCCATTCCAGCACAGATATACAAGTTCACCAGTGCACATCTCATGCACAAATGTATATCAACCGTGCACATCTCATGCACTCGGATGTATATGAATTTCCAAGAAGCTCATCCCGGATGAGTCTTATACTCTCATATATGGTCCGCTTCCCTGGCCAGAGGGCTTCCTCAACCACAATACAAACATCACAGTGCAAATAATTTACATGTATGTTTCAATCAAAAAGCAGTAACACACAATTTAAATACACGCACTGCATCATACAATAACCATAAATCCCTAGGAGTATGATGGAACACAAGCAAGGAAACAAACTCCTAAGAACAGAGAGCTTACCTTCTCTAATCACAGCACCGACTCTTTCAGCCTCATGGTCACAACCACCGATATCTTCTGTATCAAGCCCTACACCAGGCAAGCAAGATATCAAGAATGGTTTTCAACCGTTTCATGAAAGGAACCCAGTTCTTTTCCAGATCTCAAGCATAACCAACTAACCATTGACTTGTAAACCCCACAAATATCTATATAAGCATAACAAAATACCCAAAACCCAGAAAAGTTAGCTTTCAAGGTTGAACCTTCATCACAACAACCTCCTAAGCATACTTTTCCAAAGAAACATCACTCAAAACAAACCCTAACTCATATGGGTCATTTTTCCTCTCAAAACCCAAACTCAAAAGATACTATGCAAGTTACATATCTTACCTTAAAAACTACAAGGAAGGCTAGAGGACAACTTCTCCAAGCTTAGATGTCCTTAACGTTCCTTCTAACTCTTAAAGGTTGAAACTTTAACTTTCTTTTATAGAAATGATCTCTTCGCCTGATGATTGCCACAACTAACAAAGGTTGGAAACTAGTTTGTATGGTGATACTCTTTAATTCTTACGTTGGAGGTGAAGGTGTTTAGATTAGGGAATGGTTATCTAGGAAGCTTTTTTCTTACTTTAACAATGGAGGAAGTATGGAATAAGAGAGAGAAAGTGTTTTAGCAAAGACGGTGAAAATAAAGTTTCTACTGAAATATCTCACTCATGCATATCTTAAATATCGTGAAAATTAACACGCGTCAGATCGTAATATGAGGATCTTCCCGTGTCAAAACAACTAGCAAAGAGTCAACACGTGTCACTTGTGTAAAGTGAATATGTAGAGATATTTGACTGTCGGGTTGGGCCTACTATTTGGCAAGTCAATTTATTATACCTCATACAGGTTACGTGTGACTTCCCGAGTTCTCTTCATATCACTAATGCTGCTGGGTTGGATTTATATATATATATATATATATATATATATATATATATATTGAGTGCAACTTCACTACCCTACCTCGGGTTCCCGAGCACTCATTCCAACCACAAGGCTAAGTCCGGGTTAAACAACAAGTACTGACTATTTTGATCGCTTACAAAACTCATGTAATCGATTGCATATGAACCCATCTTTGGTACTATAGTACATCTAAGGTTTTGCCCTCCTCCGACCTCCTCCGACCTCATCCGATCTAATCCGAGTTCCTAACTTGGTACTTCATAAGTCCAAGATTCCTCATAACCTCTTCCGGGTTCCTAACCCGGTAATTCTATCAAAAGGGGTTACGAGCTCTTCCGGTCTCTCTACCCGGTAGCTCTTACAAGTCAACCAAATACGAGCTCATCCGAGCTTATCCGAGATTAAAACTTGGACCTCAAAGAAAAAGAAAACACTCAAGGAGAAGGAACATATGAGCTCTGCTGAGATAGCTACTCGGTTGCTCTTTCCTTCCCTGTCTGGATTCCTTCCATACGTCAGCGTTTCTCAAAAGTACCAAGTATATACACCACTTACGTGGCGATAACCCGGTCATGCACTAACCCGGTCTTCCTAGCAGTACTAACATACATCATGATCCCGGATTTGAAAAGATGCTATCTTCACCCCCTTCATATCCAGGTTCCAAAATACACCCCTCTTAGGTGACAACCCAGTCACATGAACCCGTTTTTGAAGAGTTACTATCTACACCCCCTTCATATCCGAGTTTCAACCTGCACCCCCTTATGTGACAACCCGGATTATCACAGGGTCATTATACTGGCCCTCTCTGATCTCTCCTAGCAAACCACTAGTAATCCTCAAAGCTCCTAATCTCACACTATTAGGGGTAACCTTACACGCAAGGCTAAGGTCTCTAAGCTGTTCTAAGAGATCTAATTTCCTAACCACCAAAGTAGATACATGCAATGATTTCCTACTCAAAGCATCAGCCACTACGTTGGCTTTGTTAGGATAATAGCTAAGCTCAAAATAATAGTCCTTAAGAAACTCTAACCATCTCCTCTAACACGTGTTCAACTCTTTCTAACTAAATAGATACATAAGGCTCTTATGATCACCAAACACTTCAAACTTCGAGCCAAACAGGTAGTGCCTCCATATCTTAAGAGCAAACACTATAGCAACTAACTCCAAATCATGGGTAGGATAATTCCTTTCATGCATCTTGAGTTGTCTAGAAGCATAGGCCACTACTTGGCCATTCTGCATCAACACTCCTCCCAAACCCATCTTTGATGCATCACAATACACCTCGAAGGGTTCTCTTAGGTTAGGCAAAACTAACACTGGCACTGTCTTCAATTTTTCCTTAAGAGTTTGGAAGTTATGCTCACACTGGTCATCCCACACAAAAGCTTAATCCTTACGAGTCAGCTTGGTCAACGGTCAGGCTAAGTTGGAGAAACCTTCTATGAGTATCCAATAGTATCCTGCTAAACCCAGAAAACTCCAGATCTCAAACACCGACTTAGGACTCTCTCCCACTTAAGAACAGCTTCTACCTTAGAAGGATCTATAGCTATACCACCTTAGGATATCACATGTCCTAGGAAACTCGCTTTCTCTAACCAAAACTCACACTTGGACAACTTAGCATAAAGTTTTCGATCCTTAAGGGTTTGCAGCACAATCCTCAAGTGCTCCTCATGCTCCTCTCTAGTCTTAGAGTATACCAGAATATCATCTATGAATACTACCACAAAACTATCAAGATAGGGGTGAAAGATCCTATTCATATAATCCATAAACACACTAAGGGCATTAGTCACACCGAAGGGCATAACTAAATACTCGTAATGACCATAACGGGTCCTAAAAGCAGTCTTCGGGGTATCCTCAGACTTCACCTGGATCTGATGGTAACCTAACCTAAGGTCTATCTTGCTAAACACACAAGCTCCTACCAGCTGATCCATAAGGTCATCTATTCTAGGCAAAGGATACTTGTTCTTAATCATCACCTTGTTCAACTGGCGGTAATCTACACACAACCTCATGGTCCTATCTTTCTTCTTCACTAATAACACTGGCGCTCTCATGGAAACACATTGGATCTCACAAACTACTTATCCAACAACTCTTCTAACTGTTTCTTAAGCTCAGCTAAATCTATAGGAGACATCCTATATGGGGCTATGGATATGGGTCCGGCACCAGGTACCAAATCTATAGAAAACTCTATCTCTCTCTCAGACGGTAAGCAGATATATCCTCAGGAAACTCTTTAACAACAGGGAGGTCACCTAGAGAAACCTTGGTCTCTATTTCCAGGTTAGACAAGATCATGTACACTTGGGCATTCCCTTTCAAAGATGACACAATTTGGTTGGCAGAGATAAACACCCCATTTTCACTCACCTCAGGATCACCAAACACCACAGTTTTATCAAAATAGTTTAGCAAAACATGGTTGGAAGATAATCAGTCCATACCCAGAATAACATCAATTTGACTGAGAGGCAAATAAATCAGGTCAATAAAGAATTTTCTACCAGAAATCTCTACAAGGCAATTCAAACACACATCATAAGTTAAAACAAAACCACTAATTGGGGTCTCTACCACAAGATCATCACTCAAAGAAGACACAAAAAGCTTAACTTTCTCCACACACAAGCAAGATATAAATGAATGGGTTGCACCAGAATAGAAAAACACAAGTAACGGAATCCCATATCTTCCACATGTTAACTAGTAGTGGGAACTGACAAACACCTTGATAATTCACAGCTTGCTTCACCTTAGGTTGCAAGCCATTTAGAAACTTCACACATTTTGAGCTTTCACAATTTCTTCCTTGTTTCTAACATCTTCAGGAAAGTATTTCTCCATAAATACCCTCTTGAAGGTTCCCCAGGTCACAACTTGACCTTCAGCCTCAAAGCTTGGAGAGCATCAGCAATTGCACAGTCATTCCTACCAGCCATGACTTCTTGCACACCCTAAGAAGTGAAAACATGGAAGGGATACACACAATAAAAGAACAATACAACTCTACATCCACTTAATCACTATAGAGAGTTGATGCCTCGAGAAATCACTCATCTACAACAGTTCTCCCTCGAGACATTAACACTTATCATTCACTCTTTATATTTTTGATTGCTTGCCATAATTTCCCATTGCACTTCACAAATTATCCAGATGGCCAATCTGATAACTCATGACCAGGCATTGGAACTCATGGTATAACAAACATCAGGAATACAAACATGTCATAACCACACCAATAAACCTCCACAACCTATGCATCACAACAATGTGCGCAAGTCTCAAACACAGATAGCTCAAACCACTACGAAACAGTCAATTACTCCAAACATCAAACATTCAACAAGCAAACACAAAATGCACAGAGAAACACAGCAGACTCACTACTCTTCGACCGAAAAAGGTTCAACCTGCTCTGATACCACTAATGTAACGACCCACCTCGTTGCTATGGCATCACTAACTATAATCGTGTGAATTTTAAATTTTAATGAAAACTCCATTAATTTGATTATGAAAATGATAATAAGTTTTTCACAATAATACAATCATCGTACACATGATACAATTACAATAATTGAATACATATGTATACATATACTAAATCAGTACTCATCATTCACATGTTTAGAACTTAATTTAGTTATACATGTATTTACAACTCAAAATATACATGTCCACAAAAAGAATTAAGGGATTAACTATGAAATAGTTGATTAACAAAACACAACTATTTCCAAAGAGAATTCCAATGCCAGCACGTTGGCTTGGCGACTCCAACAAAAAGAAGATTTCACTCCAAGGTCACCTACTACTGCTCATCTGCTCACACAAATTAAAGTTCACAATCATCATAGGTACTAACCACATGTTACAACAAATGCAAGGGTGAGTTTATTACATAAAACCAACAAACACCAGATAACAACAATTGGAAAGGAAACAACATTAACAATCACAATCATTACCAAAAGTCCATCAGTCCAATACACACTCGACAAACCCATCATCCAATTCACTTTAGAACTCAAACAATCATGCTCAAAATGATGCATACACCTGACTCATCTCTTAGAATGCAATGTGGTACCATCCTCATGGAAATAACCTCTCTCAGGAAAATGATGCAGTAGCTCGTCAAGGTGACCCTGTTGTGCACTAGTCGCTCCCCCCATGGTGATCAGCCCTGAGTCTCAAGGGAGTTCCAAACAGAGTGATTGCCCCCTAGTACCCCCGGTACTTACTGTCCATCATTCTATTTCCATCCATGAAAATATGAAGTATGAAACATGGGTACTGTAACATCCCCAAAATTATAAAAATGTGATGATAATTGGATACAAGTATGTTTAGAGAAAAATAACTATATTACTCTTTCCATGATGCAGAAATTACTAGAATACCCTTAGGATGAAAATTACAAAAATACCCTTGTATATTTTTGAAAATGACCAAAATGCCCCTAGGAAGCATGACAAAATTACCAATATGCCCCTAGGACAAAAATGCTCAAATAACTTTAAAATTTTGTAGAAACCTAATGGAATTATAGCATACACTTAGCTAACTAAGTATCAAAATATTTTGAGACACAAAACTTTAGAATAAAATTTCTAGGAATTTTTCAAGATAACAACTTTGAGACTTTATTTAAGAAAATTCAAGCATAAGAAAAACATGGAAAGATGATAGATATAATCTAAGGAATTTTCTCTTAATTATAGAATATATAAACCAATTTAATAAAATGGTTTAGTAATTTTTGATAATCAGCAGAAGTATAGGCCAATCAAAAACAAGATAAGAAGAAAAATCTTCTCTTGTCTCCTTTGGTAGATCACGTGGAAATCTCTAGAGATTATTTCATCAATCCCAACGGTAAAAAGTTACATATGTGGGATATTAGTGTACCTTTAAAATTTTAAGGAGATCCAACGGTTAACGAATCCAGAATAAGGCTTTTACTAAAACAGGTTTTGTGATAAAAAGTGGAAGGACATTTGTATGGCATAAAAGGAAGAAAAATTTATGTTCCCACCCCTAGGTATGAAGAGCACGTGAAGAAGGGTGTAGAAGAGGCAAGAAACTTCATGATAAGCCACTTAGAAAGTAAGCCACATGATAGAAACAAGTGGTATGACACTTGTATGGCATGGATGCAAGATAACATAAAAATCAAGCCAAGATTTCTCCACCTCCATCTAGCCTTCACATGAACTTTGATGAAGCAAGGAGAAGCTTCATGAAATTGGACACATGTAGGGACACTTGTAAAGGCATGCCAACTAAGTGGACACTTGGAAAGGCATTCATTATGACCAAGACAAGTGTTAGGACACTTGTATGGCACAAAATCAACTTGGAAGATTTTTAAGAAAAAGTTATATTTTCTAAACACTATATAAAGGGAGGGGGGAACCTTTGGTGCAAACCATTCTCAAGGCACTTCCTCTACCTCAATTTCGTGCTCCCTCTCCCCTCATATCACCTTCATTTCATTTCATCTTTCTCTTTTAAAACTTGAATCAAGAAAGAAAAGCAAACCCATCACTTTGAGAAAATTTTCGTGAGAAACCTAGCAACCTTAAGAAGAGTTCTTGTCAAGTTTAGTAGAAGGATATCAAGGCTTCATCTCTAAGAGGATTTCCCAAGAAAGGAAGGAAGGAAGGAAGCCATTTATCCATTTAAATTCAAGACTTAAACTCACTTGAGGTAGGCAAAGCTTAAATCTCTAGTTAAGCCATGGTTTGGATTAATTTACATGCTTTAGTAGGCTGAATTATGGTTATTATTTAGGCTTGAATTTCGTGATGTTTGAAGGTTATTCTTTAATGAGAATATGTTAATTTAAGCCATAAGATAGGTGATGATTTATATCCATCAATATTAGTGATGTATGGAAGCCCATTTGATGAACTTTTGAAGGTGATTTTAATGATATTTTGGACTGTCTGTTGATATTTTTATGAAACTATTTTGATTTAAATTTAGAAGTAGAGGTTGAATGGTATGTAGTTTAATGGTTTAACTATTGAATGATTCACTTTTGAGGATTAATTAGTGAGGAAGTAAGTGAAAGAAGAATCAAGATTTCATACTAGGCTTGAATCTTTTCTTGTGAAGGTTTCAAGGGAATTAGATATTATTTATATTGAGGATCATTAGTTAGATTACTAACATAATTTTTTCTATAGTTAAAACTATTCTCTGGTTATGCATAAAAGATGGTAATAATCTTACTTGATTAAAATATGGTGGTGTAACCATACTTATAATACATATTATGGTGGTGTAACCATATTTATAATCCATATGATGATATAATGAAAATATTTTTCCATAAGGTATATGTGTTTCACTTATGGATTTGATTTTATTATGGATGAATATTGATGTGATAAGATAGGTGGATTACTGTTTCCAAGTCCAGTACGAGGCTTTGGAGAAACAGAATTTGATGCTACATACAGTACGATATGTAGTACCCAGGCGCAAGATACATGGCAATATTTCATGCATGTTTGCGTAAGACTATAGCAGCGTCCACATCCAGTACGAGGTGTGGCCACATACAGTACGATATGTGGAGGCCATTTGCCCTGGGATAGTTCATTTCATGCATTCATATAGCTTGCATATTTCTTATGTATGGGTTTGAATATATTGATGTTTTACTAACCTACTAGTAAGTTTGGGATTTAACTTTTTCTACTGAGAAATTTTATTTCTCACAAGATTTGTTTCATGTTTTTCTTAGATAACAATCATGGTCAGGTTCACTGAAGAGCTGGAGTAATGAAGGAAGTTATGTATTAGAATGAAGCATAGAAAATACTATATTTGTATGGACTTTTGTAACAAGAACTATGACTATGTACAATATTAAGTTTATAATTGTACGTTTTATGTTTTAGTAATTTCACTAATAGTTTTCTTGGAAATTTTCCATTAAGCAAATAATAACAAAGTTAATAAAAATAAGTAGAAATTTAGGTCGTTACAGGTACCATCAATGCACTCACCATGGATAGATAAGGACCGTAATTTTAGAAAATCTTTTTTTCTCTCTTAGGATGCTTAAAATTTGTAGACCTTTCCTTGCAAGGTTATCCAGTCATGCACCCGCCATGCACATACACAACATCACCGATGCATTGACCATGGATAGCTAGGGACCGGAATTTTAAACAATCAATTTCTCTCCTAGGATGCTTAAAATTCGTAAACCCTTCCTCACAAGGATTTCCAATCAGTCACTACACCCCACATGGACATATACCGCATACAACCATGGGCACCATCAATGCATGACTTAGCTAAGAACAAATCCTTCCCCACAAGGATAACCAGTCATATACCCGCCATGGGTATCCATGTATATCCACGTCACATAATGACATTGTTCAGATCAACATTATCTTTCATCAATGTCATTATTAACATCAACATCATATCATCTCAATATCATCATCATACATGTCAATATCATCTCATTTTCAACATCATCAATTACATCAACATTATCTCAATCTCAATATCATCAACGACATCACAAACAATCACATTTCACATTTATACATAATACATAGGCCTGAGATTCATATTCCCCAGATCTTCAGACAACCGAAATTTCATACATTCACAATTCATCATACCACGACTGATATTTTTAGGAAAATTCTAAATTAAAGAGGAGGACTATAATATATAAAACACACTCTTATGCCCATTAAAAAAGATTAGTAAAGAATTAAATAGAAGAACACATTACAAAATTTTGGGCAGAGTCTCCTTTGTAATTAAGACTTTTCCCAAAAATCCAATCATTACAACAATAATATCATTCATATTTTTATCCATCAACAAGCCAATTCATTGCATCCCATTAGTTAAAAACACAATTTTTCTTGAAAACGAGCACACATAGGAACAAACACACATCAATCATAAATACATCGCATCCCATTAGTTAAAAATGTAGATTTTCTTGAAAACCAGCACACAATACGGACAAGCAGTTATTTTCATAGTTGGGCTCCTTGGCCCCCAACTATGGTATCAAAACTATAAACCAAATAATAAACTCCCCTTACCTAACTAGGAGTTCTCCCTGTTACAGCCTAGCGGTGTTGTTCTGTGATCCTTCGAATACACGTGCTTGTCTAAACGCAGAGCTCTATATACCAAATTGAAGATAATTTAGTATAGATTTTAAAGGCAAGGTCAAAATTAACAATTGGGTTCAAATACCCACTCAAATCGAAAAAAGGGCTGCATGGTGTTTTGGGAGTTCACACCAAAAGACATCATTTTGAAATTCTGATCACACTAATGTGACCGGGGCTCAACAAAGATCACAGAAATGATATCTATTTCATAAAAGGAGACTTTTGCAAGATCTCATTTTCACAAGGTTTACGAAGGAAGTGTAAAACTCCCAACAACAATACCCAAAACAGAGATATCAAAAGAGACTTCAAACTAGCTAAGAGAAGACAAGGAAACCATGGTTACCTCAAAGAAACCAAGAAAGTAGGATTGGAGGCTCCATTCTCTACCAAATCCTAGAGTTGAGTTTTGAAGATTTCGCTCCTATTAAAGTGTTCATCTTTGTGCGGTGGTCCAACGGCAACCGGCAGTGGCCATAGCATGTAACACCCTGAAATTTTGGTAACTTCAAATATATGTGTGATGTATTCCTTGTATGATTTGATTAATTTATTAATTAGGATTAGTTGAAATGTTATGTGAATTATCCGTGTATAATTGCTTAATGTAGAGGTTAAGTTATGTGGAGTTTGTTTAAGATGCGTTATATTTGAGTGATTCCGAGTTTGACCCAAAACCTGTTTTAGTAAAATCATCATTCTGGATTGGTTAACCATTGGATTGTCTTCAAATTTTAAAGGGTTCTAACCCACATATATAACTTTTGACCGTTGGGATTATCAACATAATGTCTAGAACGTGAAAAATTAATTTTCCACTGAAGCAGAAAATTCTAGAATCTGGTTAGCTCGCCCAGGCGAATTTTGCAGGCACTTTTGCTCTCCTGGGAGAGTTGAGGCAGTGATAAATAGTGCAGCAGCATTCCAAATGTAACACCCCGTGTGCACCCGGTGCGTTATCATCAGATCAGTGCTATCAGCGTTAAACAAACGCAGTGCGGAAACGAGAGAATCGTTTTTCAAGATTT
>QARZ01038568.1:0-20438 GCA_013407115.1 Glycine latifolia
TTTTTTTAATTTATTTCATCACCTCTGTAATGAAATTATTTGAATATATAAAAAAACCTATAACTTATTATAATCGTTTGGTAATAAGTTCAGTTACGTTTGGTACAATTATATTTTTTCAGTCAATTATATTTTAAAAAATTCAGCTATAGTAATGATAATAAGTTCAGTTACGTTTGGTACAAAGTTACATTTTAACTTTATCTATGCTTCTGTACCATATATTTTTACTGTTAAAAAAGTGACACGTGTGAAATGTATGTCTCCCTTCATTTTTTTTCTCTTTCCTAATATGTTATGTGTATGTGTGAATTTGGGTTGACAATTGGGTTAGTCCATTTAATCCGTAAAAAAATATGGACTGAATTGATAATATTAGTCTGCAGATCAAAAATGGGGTAGGTCAATCTGGCCCGTAAAACTACAGGTCAAACATGGGTCGGATGGGCCAGCTCGCTGAGTCAATATTATTTAAATATTAAATATTAAAATTAAATAGATATATTTAACATATTTTGAAATAAGTATGTTCTTTTAATTTATGCTCTTTTGCACTCTCAATGTATTCTAATTAACTTCTAAGTTTTAATATCAAAATGTTTATGATAATGATATTTTCAAATAGTCTTTCATTGCTAGCATATTACACTTTGGACAGTTTACATCCATAAATTTCATTTGCAAGTGGTGTAATTTTGTGAATTATCACATGACATCATTTATTTAGCATTAGTTTTAAATTGTTTACTTTTATTTAACTTTGTATTTTTTTTAATTATCACATTTGTATTATTTTTATAATTTTTTTGTATTTTTTAAAAAACTAACTTTTTTATTTATTTTTTATTTTTTATCCCACTGACCCGCGTTAAAGCGGGACAGACTAGTATTTTCAGTCCATTTTGCAAAAATGGACTAACCCATCCTATTCGTATTTTTTATGGATTGGAGTGGGTTGGCCCAATTTACCAATCATAGTGTGATCAGCCTGTGTTTTTCCACATCTCAAAACCTACCCCATTGAGTCATTGACTATTATTGTCCTTCATAATTTGCAATTTACTCAAGAAAAAAAAGATCTTTTCTTATTCAGAGTATTTTTTTTCATCAAGTTATTAATAAGAAGTATTTATTAATTTTATTAATGATTAATTTTTATTAAAAATTTAATCAATCATTTTTAGTGGATTTTTTTACTTTTAATTACATTATTTTTATTTATAAAAATCGAATATAAAATCTTACTTAAAAAAATTAATAACATTCAAAATTAATTTTATAATATTTATGGGTTAGAAATAAGTTTCAATTAAGATTCCAAAACTAGTGCATGATTTGGTCAAGTTCAAATAGAAAGACAAGGAGAGAAAATTTTAAGAAAAAAATTGTGTACATAAGTCTCACACTTTTATCTCTCTACTTTAATTTAAATATTTATTCTCTTTTTTATTTTATTTTTCCTTCTTATATGCTCAACCAAACCCACCCTGTATTTTCGATATCAATTTGATCTTTATTATTTCCTGTTCACATCCCTTTCGATCACGTGATAAATATATATAACAATTAAGTAGAGCTTCAACCGACCACATGCATGCCCACCTTCTAAACGTGGGGCTCTGCATGTGAGTGTACTGCTAATACTGTGTTACTAATTAAAGAGTGGGTCATAGTGTCTCACTGAAACTGTCTAGGATTTAAAAGTTTCTGGTTTGGGATTTGTCAATCGGGAAAAACGTAACTAATTAAAAAGGAGAGATTATATTAAAAATTATTATTCAAGTTTTTTAGTAAAAAGATACTACTGACTAATTAATTTAATAAATACTTTACAATTGATAAAAAAATACGGGCAAATTTGAAAATTCAATAATTACATCAATCACGATCTATTTTTAATTATTAGGTACACCACAAAAGAGAGACTTCTTATGTGAGTGCACAAATGATACATAAATATTCGTATTATTATAGTTACATAAATACATATTTAATAACCTTGTTTTCTTTCTATTTTAAAAAATACTTTTTGGATAACTTAAAGTTATTTACGACTTGAGAAAGAAAGAAAGAAAATATAAGTAATTGATTGAATTGATAATATAGTGCGACCGAAGAAGAGGAATAAAATATAATTGACGTTATGGAATAAATTCCAAATTTTTAATTAGAAATTCAAGTGGAATAAAATATAATTAACATTATGGAAGAAGTAAATATTGTCACGTTTATTGTTACCTAACTATTTATTCTAGTTTCTACTACTTGTCTACTTATTAATTCACATAGAGAGGATAAGTAAAAGTGACTATTTTCACTTAAATATGAATTTTTAATTTTTATCAATGTAATTAATGATAAAAAAAATGAAAAAAGGTTTTTAAGTTAATAATATCTTAGATATAACTTAATACTTTTAGCTTGAACTTTATACACAATGTAAGTGCACAATTTTTTAACACATACGTCTAATAAAATTTGATTATTTTATGGCATCATTTTATTCATTAATATGATGTGGTATTATTATGATGGATTTCTATTGGATTTATTTTAATTATTATAATTAAGATTTTTTACTTTTCAGGGAAATTTTAAGATATCTTCATAAATTATGATCTTTTGAAGTGATTTTAATATTAATCATCATTTGTGTTATCAACGTAACAAGCTAAACATTGGTTATGAATTCATATTGGATATGTACGTCTGTAAAAAAAATTTGCATTAATTATAAATATGAATTAAACTCTTTTTTTACACACACATTTGTGGGTATGAAGTGAGTGCTACAATATCCATACTTGCACTTATTATTTCCATTAAATTTTGCGTGCAACGTCTCCTCGCTCCTGAACTCATCCCTATCAAGTGAATATTTACTATATCAATATATTATCATTATCTATTGCGGATATCTTAGAGTTGGATAGAATTGTCATCCTTATATCATTGAATTGAAGATGCAAAACTGAAAAACAACAAAATAAGTTATTACATATGTTCTAATACCCTATCACGTCAGGAGATAAATCTCTAAGAGACCAACTTGGAGATTAATTAAGAATGTGACAAGAGGTTTAATAAGTGATTTTGTTAGTGGATGAACATGAACTAGTTAGTCTTAAGAAACTAAAGGTAGCAACTTGATAACGTCGGATTCTGCATGCTCACATATGTTCTAAATTTTAAAAATTAAAAGTGTAATATATATATTTAAATTTGAAAAATATACTCTTATTTATACAATTTGAAGTAGTTTTTGAAAGAAAAGAAAATTATTTTAGCTATACCGTCCAACTAATAAAATATACTCCTATTTATATATTTTGAACATTTTTGTGGTTGATTTTTCTTTTTTATATGCTTCGGAATTTAGATGAGGTGTGACCACTTTCCTTTTTTCAGCAAGGACGATTAATTTTTTTGTCACATATATTGCTCATTACTGATTAAAATATAATATTATAACTCCCATTCGGAACACGAGGTTTGTTCACTTCCGACAGAAATGATATTTTTTTGACTATTCAGAAATTATATTTAATAAAAAGAATATTGTTTTTATATATATTATTACGTCATATCCTTTTATATTTTGACGCATGCATGGGTGTGAAGTGTGAACAAATTTTGGTTTTTCCTGGCTCATGATGTGTATTATGGTTATATATCTGGTTTAAGATTTATATATGGAGTTATATTTCAAACTTTTTTTTTATCTCTTAACTAAAGTCAATAAATTTTAGACAAAAGTTCAGATCTTGCATTCCAATAATTGTCGGATTTACTATCTTATCTTTGCGGGACTTACTATCCGGGCAACATCATATCGAAACTTTTTTCGCTTATCATACTAATCAGTTAAGATATAAAAGTACTTAAAGCATATACAAAAAAGCATTAAAGGAAACATAAAACATTCTCTTTGAATAATAGTTCGGATAAATAAAAGACAAACCAGATCTAACCATATATTTCTAATTCCCCATCAGGCTTTCATATTATATGGAGTGGAAGTGAGTACGGGAAAAGAGACTAAAAAGATAATAACATAAATGAAAAACATGAATAAAATACGAAATTTACATGATTGTGAATAATAATAAAGATAAATATTTAAATTTAAAATATAAAATTATACTTTCAAGTGCGATAAGTCGTCATATATATATATATATATATAGAGTAAAATTTGTTGTACTGAAATGTGACATCTTGAATTTTTGGCTGTTATTTACAACTTGTTGATATTTGATGCAATTTATTTATCTATTTCATTCGTAAAGAGAAATCCAAAAATTTAGTAAATAAATTAAATATGGAAATGTGCATCAATTATTTTGCAATTTCATCGTACACCTTCTAAAATCTAAATGCATTTTCCGAATGTAGAAAAGCGTGAACGAATTTCTCAAAAAAAAAAAACGAATAACGACAAGCTTAATCAATCTGCTGCGCTGTAAATATTTTTAGTTCAAAAACAAGACATACATGATACATTATTCGTTTGGTAAAAGAAAAAATAGAAAGAAAGAAAATAAAGAGAGGAAAAAAATATGATTAATAAAGTATTTTTCTTGTTTTAAAAAAATAAAGAAAAAATTATTTTTTAGATATAAAAGTTTAAAATTTTCTTTCTTGTCATTTTATTTCTAATTCAAATTTTAAAATTTTTTTACTTTCCTATTTTTCTTTCATCGAATCAAACATACAAAAAAAGTCAGCGATAAACAAAACTTTATTTATGTAGAAAATAGTGTGTGAATATAAGGCATTTCTACCATTAATGCATGTTGTCTCACATTCAATGAATGTAATTCTATAATTATCCACATCTTCTTCTTTATGGAGTATTTACGAAAATAAGGTTCTTATTATATTTAAAAAAAAAAGTTCTTACTTCTTGCTTATAGCCTTACAAGTGTCACGTTTTTGTACCATTCACTCCTGTTTACTAGAAGTCAAGCCAATTTCCATTATGTTATTGATAATTGTTATGTATATGTAAAATTATATGTAAATTACATAATAATTATTTTATTTTATTTTCTATTTTTAATGTTTTTTCTTATGATTAAAATATATGAATTAACTTTTTTTAAATTTTTATTTTGCTAAAATTAGTTGATTTATAATATGTTGATTATATTTCTTTTTTGTAAAAATTCACTGTAAGGGTGTGGGAGGATTAAGGGTCTAAAGTTGTCCACTCAGCGCGCAAAGGCATGCTCAGCACACCAGACCTGCTCAATGCGACTATCTCACTTAGCGTGTGGTGACGTGGTCACTTATCCAGTTGAACATTGAAAGCGCACTTAGTGCGAAATTGTCGCTTATTTCACGACCATGACACTGGACTGTGTTTTAAGGATAAAAAGGAGGGAACTGAAGGATATCATAGAAGACACAGACATAAGTTCAACTAGGTCACGAATGAGGAATTCTTCCACACCATTGGAGCTTGCATTCCACCATTGGTTCTCCATTTCCTTCCATTCATTTCATTTCCATTGCCCTAACCATCCATTTGTATAAGCCTCTCATTAGAATGAGAGGCTAAACCCTTCATTGTTGGGAGCTCAACAATCAAACACTTTGATGTAATGATTCTAACTATCTATTCAATGTTATTTTCACATTATTGTTGTTTTTCTAAGTTATTATCATGCTAGTGATTTGATCATCCATTTTCATGTTTTGTTGTAGGTTTTATGCATTGAAAAATGTTTGTTTCCTTATAACTAAAAAATAGTTCTGAGTGAACCATTTCTAGGGATAGAATGATTTCGTTTAGCCTAAGTTATTTATCTTTAATCTTAATGCAAATCGGTTAATGTAATTCTTAAAGCATTATGAGCAAAATTAAGTGATTTAGAGTCTTCCATGTGATAAATCATGGCTATAATACATTAATAAATGTAGGTGATTGGAAAATAATGTTGAATAGTAAAAAATCTTTAATATTGCATCAAAGTTAGTTTCGATTAGTTGAACCCCCAACATACGTCACACCTTATTTCAATTGTCACCACAATTCTCCGAGTGTTTATGTATCTTTTTCTTGTATTTATTTTATAATTTATATTAAGTCAAGTTTAGTTACATGTTATTTACTTTACAAAATCAAATTGATTCATTAATTATTTAAAACAAGTGTATTTTAACTCACTACAAATAAAGTTCATATGAATCGACATTCAAACTTATTATTTAATTATTACTTAAACAAATTGGTATGTTTTTCAAAGTATTAACAATTATTATATAAATTATAAATTACTTTGCATTTTGAATGCACATTAATGTGTTAGAAAACAAATAATGCTTTTACAAATAATGGAAGGACAATATTAACCTAGTAATGTAAACAAAGGTGTGTGGATGAGGGGAAAAAAAACGTGTATACCATATCAGAGATAAATATGATTCATACCATATATAAAAATTATATTGCACCCAGAACCAAATATTGATTAGCAAATACTATTATCATCTCTATTTTTTTTTTAAAAATTTCATCACCTCTGTAATGAAATTATTTGAATATATAAGAAAACCTATATAACTTATTATAAATGTTTATATTCATAACTATTATTTTAACAAATACGTACACGTACATCAATATTTTTTCAGTCAATTGTATTTAAAAAAATTCAGCTATAGTAATGATAATAAGTTCAGTAACGTTTGGTACAAAGTTACATTTTAACTTTATCTATGTCTCCTGTACCATATATTTTTAGTGATAAAAATGTGACACGTGTCAGATGTATGTCACCTTGTTTTTTTTCCCCCCCTCTTTCCTACGATGGTATGTGTCTGTGATTAGAGCCTGTGTTTTTCCACATCTCAAAACTTACCCCATTGAGTAATTGACTATTATTGTCCTTCACAGTTTACAAGTTACTGAAAAAGTCCTTTCTTGTTTCGAGTAATTTTGTTTAAATTATGTTATTGATAAGAAGTATTTATTAATTTTATTAATAATTAATTTTTGTTAAAAATTTAATCGATTATTTTTAGTTGATTTTTTACCTTCTAATTATATATATTATTTTTGTTAAGACTTGAATCTAACATTTTACTTAAATAGATTAAATTTATATTACTTATACCAATAACTTATGTACAATCTGATTATGAATGATAGACTTAACATTCAAAATTAATTTTATAAAATTTATGGGTTAGAAATCAAATCTAATATATTTTAAGGATCCAATTAAATTTATTTATATTCTAAATTATTTTAATATGGTTTATTGTTTTATATATTTTCAAATTGTATTATTTTAAAATAGTTATGAATTAATTTAATTAGTATCTTAAATCATTATGTATAATTAACATTAACATTAAGATATTTATCAAATTTTCAAAAACAAAACAAAAAAAATGTAAAAAAATAATGTGCCTTAAACTTTTAAACAAAAAGCATTTTAAAGATAAAGAGACTTTTCAACTTATTAATCAATTACTTGTTTTAGTTTTAAAAACCATGTAATATCATTAAATAAAAATAAACTTTTGCAAAGTTAAAAAATGTTTTTTAATTACTGTAATACAGTATATTTTAAATAAATAAAAAATAATTTGGATTAATATTAGATAAGAATAAATTTAAATTTCTTGTATTTATAAAAATATATATTTTATTAAAACTTTTATAACTTAAAGTTTTATAATTTAAAATGAGATTGAAATAAAAAATACAATAAATAAAATTAATTCAATCACTTTACAATAAAATATTTCTTAAATAGCTTTACAATAAAATAAATAACTTGACAAATTTTCGTCATAAAAATAAATTCGTATTAACTATACTTCGGAGAAACTATAATAATTTATACATGAGTTTTATAATGAAAATTTTAAATTTTTTGAAGTAAAATAACTAATTAATATTAATGTAATAAAAAGAAACAAACAATATTTTGAAAATACTACACTATGTAAGTTGTATTACTCAAATAAAAGGAGATACTAGTAGTTTTATAATGATTTCATATCAATTTTTCTCTGTTCACATTTGTGACATGCAGCCTGTTACTGTTTGTTTGATTGATTGGACCTATCGCGTCAAACTATATTATTTTAAGTATTTTCTTACGTTATGTTTTAAAAAAAACTAGAGTTTTATTTTCTAACTCAGAATAAATATTAATATTAAAAATTGAAATTGATAATTGAAATAAAGAAGTTGATTTTGAATTAAAAATAATATAAAAATATTTAAAATTTGATTATTTTTTTTTTTTTGAACTTATTACCGTTGATTTAATTTAAAATATTTTTTCTATAATGTGGTGGTAATTCTAAAATTTTCATCGCAATATAGGAAATCTTTTTTATGCAAAGGTGCAATTTTTTTATATTTTAGTGTCTCAAAAAAATTCTTAGACATTTTATTATGATAAAGAAAAGAAAGTAAAGACAAATAAGCTGAGATATAACAAAAAATATGCAGAAAACGAAAAAATAAATAACAGTCATATTAATTGTAATTAGATGATATTATAGAATTATTTTACTTAGTATATAATTATTAAACTCAAGTGATATAACATTAAGAATAATAATGATACATTAACTCTCTTTTTTCATGCATTGGAAAAGAAAAATATAGGCCTCAATGAAAAGGACCAGTTTCATTAACTGCAAATTGATAATTGAATTCGTAAATATACTAATAAGACTAAGAGTTATCATTAAACATCTTACATATTTAGGACGACTATAGGTAGGATTTGTATAGGATATAATAATAACTATTCTCATATTCATGCGCATTTGGAAAAAAAATATTATATTTGGTCTCATACTTATATGAGTAACAATTTTAATTTTAATTTTCGTATCCATTAAACACCTATGTATGCATGTATATGTAATTATTATTCACATTTTACCTAGGTGTAAAGTGCAAGCTAAAATTATGTAAGAACATTAACAATAATTACAAGTATTTATTATCTCTATTGGATTAAATTCCAAATTTTTTATTAGAAATTTAAGAGGAATAAAATATAATTGACATCCTGGAAGTAAATATTCTCACGTTTATTGTTGCCTAATTATTTATTATAGTTTCTAGTACTTTTCTACTTATTAATTCACATAAAGAGGATAAGTAAAAGTGGCTATTTTCACTTAAATATAACTTTTTACTTTTTATCAATGTAATTAGTGATTAAAAAATGAAAAAAGGTTAACTTAATAATATCTTAGATATAATTTAATAATTTTAGCTTGAACTTTATACACAGTGTAAGTGCACAATTTTTTAACACATCGGTCTAATAAAATTTGATTATTTTATGGCATTATTTTATTCATTATTATGATGTGGCATTATTATGATGATTTTTTATTTGATTTATTTTAATCACTATAATTAAGATTTTTGACTCTTAGTGGAATCCTAAAATATTTACACAAGTTCTGGTTCTTTAAAGTGACTTTACTATTAATTATTATTATAAAGTTTAGTCACACTTAAACTCTTCATTAATTTATCTTCATGAATATGTATGGTTCGCTTCTTTTATCCCGCACTGGACTAGACTTATTTGCTAAATTAAACGAGTTTCTTTTTATATAGTTTGCATCCAGTGTATTTTTGTTCATTGATTGGACTAGTGGATTCCACGATAATGCATTCGTGCAAGGGCTTTTGCAGTTATCTGGTTATAACAATTTGATTTACATTAACATGCATTTTAACAAGTTAAACTGAAAAGATTTTTAAGAAAAATGTTAATAAATAACTAAGTCTGATGATACAAAAGTCACATATTATTGACAAGTGGTGCATGAATATGACAAATAGGATACAATAATCTGGAGAAAAAAAAAAACTTTGAATAACATAAAGGATCACTCGTGTTGGCAAAAAAGAGCCTAATCTATCGCCTTTGGAAGTTGAAGGCTTTGATTGAGATAGCAAAAATAATAACAAATAGCACTGCAAACCCAGAAACCATAATTGCTGAAACTCCTACGAAATCATGTTTGATACCCAAATGACTTCTTATGAACTCTTGCACTGACATATTTTCTGATTTCATCACATTGGTTATATCCCCAAACTGCGAGGCAACCAACCCGTATATGGTCCAGGCCACGGGACATGCCCAATAGTACCACCTCCACCACACAGGAATGCTCTGTTTTATAAAGGTAACAAAATCAAAAATATAAAAGTGAGGATCATCATAAAGACATTCATTGAATTAAATCCATTCTTAGATACAACGCAATCAAAGGTTGGAAATACTTACTGGTCGTGCAATGACAAACCCTGAAAATAGGTTCCAAATTCCATAAAATGCAGAAGCCACAACTGAAGCCACATGGTGATTTGGTGTAACTGCCACAGTCATCATGCCATAGAAGGTGAAGTAGCACAATGTGAAGTACATGAAAAACACGTACCAAAAGAACTTCTGTAATGTCCATTCAAATCCCATCATAGCATAAACTATGACAGAATATGATGTAGCTTGCACAAAAACATAAGGTATCTCTATTATAACCTATGAACATCAAGGAGTGAGTTGTGTTAAAATAGGTATGTAAGTTACATTCCAATTATATTTCTTTTATATAAAAGTGATCTTATTACTTGTGCAAGTGCATAAGGCAAGGCAGAATACATTCCGGCAGCTCTTTCTCTATAAAAGACAGTTCTTTCAATGGCTACTACTGGTTGTACAGAGGCAGAATTTTGGACCCCAACAAAGAGAACAGCATTATACATAGAACCCATGGCATTAAATAGGTCCTGTCTGCTAGAGCTGGAAGCCATTAAAAGGAATCAAAATTCAAATAGAAAAACAAAAATTGGCTCAATTTAATCTATTATTTCTAATTTTCTGAATTTTGACTTACTATTTGCCTCCAAGGTCCCAGAACATTGTTCCAAACAACACGGCTGTGACAGTAGTTGATAGAAATCTCACAGCAGTGTATGGCGGATTGCGCCAATATGACCAATGTTGTTTCCATAAGCAAGCTAGGCATTGAACCAAAAGTGACTGAGGATATTGAGTAGGAAAATGAAGATCTTTTGAACCAGGAGCGGGGTTCCCTAGTTCAGCTATAAGTCGCTTGTTTCTCCTGAAGAATAGTCAATAGTGTATAAAAGCTTAAGCCTTTGTTCTATATAAATCCTCACGCACACATGATACATATGTATATGTGTTAGTATAGTTAATATAATTCCATACCCATACATATTATCTTACCTGTACAGCTCAGAATTTCTGTAAATTTCATGAAAATCAACACCTAAATTAAGTTCTTGTGCTGGAGTTGTGACTTCCAACATCCAAGTTGCCGGGTTGTAGCCATCTTTGATTTTACCAACCCCTTCAATTCTCTGGCCAATATAAAAGAATGAAAAAGAAGTAAATACTAGAAACAATTATAGCTATCTACTTTAAATAATATTGAACTTAAGTTGCACCTAACCTCAAAATACTTGATCAATTGACTAGAATGACGTCCCAATGGCCCAACGTATATTTCTTGTCCTCCCCGCTTCATTAGGAATAACTAGAATCACATGTAGCACATATCAGACTCGAGAGTAATGGACGAAGAACTATAAAACACATCTTCTAATATCTTATCATAACATCTCTCACCTCATCAAAAGCTTCAAATATATCAATGCTTGGCTGATGGATGGTGCAAACAACTGTTCTTCCTGTGTCAACTGTGTTCCTAACAGTTCTCATAACAATTGCAGCGGCCCTAGCATCTAACCCTGAAGTAGGCTCATCCATGAAAATTATGGACGGATTAGCCACTAATTCAACTGCTATTGTTAGCCTCTTGCGTTGTTCTGTTGAGAGACCATTCACACCAGGCAAGCCAACTAGTGAGTTCCTCAATGGGTTCAACTCCACGAGTTCCATGACTTCCTCAATGAACATCTACAACCATATTTCAGATCCAAAAGTGACAATGTGTTTAGATACACGTTAGTTACTTACATTGGCAATGAAACGGGAAACAAGCATGTGGTCAGTCTCTTAAGTTCAGAAAGTCAATTCTCTTGATTAATGTACAAAAACATTAAATTTGTAAATTGCTTTGGACCGTGTTACTTTTAGTAAAAAGAAAAATAACTAAAGGGTGTTGTTGTGTTTTGACTCTTAAGCTGTAGATGCTAACCTTTCTAGTGTAGGCTTCAACTTCTGCAGGTAAACGAAGCCATGCAGAGTAGACCAACGACTCATAGACGGTAACATGAGGAGAGTGGATATCGTTCTGCTCACAATAACCAGAAATACGAGCAAACGTTTCTTGCCTTTTGGGGTAACCAGAAACTTTTATGTTTCCCTCAATATACCCACCAGTTTTCCTTCCGGCCAAAACATCCATCAATGTAGTTTTACCAGCACCACTTACACCCATCAAGGCTGTGAGAACACCAGGCCTAAATGCACCACTAACACCTTTCAAAAGCACCAACCTGTCCTCCCTTACACCTTGATCCTTCATTTCCTGCCAATCACAATAATTACGTTTTAATTTTGTATTTTTGGACTATCGGTAAATTAAGCTAACATCACCACTAGAAACCCAAATGTTATTTATAACTTTGAAGCGACTTACCCGTGGCATATCAACAGAGTAAACTATTTGATCAAATGTTATAGAATATGGTTCAAAAGGAAGAACCATTCCTCTTTTCTTTCTGTGGCTAGAACTCATAACAGCAATAGCTCTTCCAGCACTTTCTGCTATCCCATTAATCATACCGCTTTCTGATTCTTCAGTTATTGTTGTCTGTGGCTTATCATATGCTGCAAAAATAATGTATACTTATTAATCAAGTCTGTCTTCACTGCAACAATTTAGACTAAGCAAATGTGATATTACTCACGATTTAGGAAAGTCAGAGCCAAAGTGTATATAATGTTGAAAAGGATCATAAATCCAATCAATGCCCCAATTCCTATCCAATACCAATATGCATGTGTGAAGAACCCACGGGACTCCAAAATTTGAATTCCTAAGGTCTTATTTGAATTTGGGGTGAACTGTAATTGAAAAACAAAATAAATTAGGCCAGCACGTTTCTTTTTAACTTAAAGTAAATTATCTCTAAAGTTGCTAGTTAAAGAAATTACGTGGTTCCAACTATCTCCAAGGAATTCATTCACCACTATTGCATTCTGTCCATACATTAAAGGTGAAATCCAGTAACCCCAAATCCACCAGTTCTTGATATCATCTGTTTCAGTGCCAATGAAAACAAAGAAGCATTAATATCAACTGCCATTATGTGATGAATGCAACTATTTTATTACATTTGTTAACTGAACTCACTTCTTGACAGAACGAAGCCACCTAATGCAAATAGAACGAGAAGTGCAAAGGACCCAAATGTGCTGGCTACAATCATGTTCCTACCAAGTGCTGCAATAGCTCGAAACAATCCAGAAGACATTTGGTTTATCAGTAGTAGCACAAGGTACTGCTTTAACAACCTGCATAAAGAATAAGAGTTCAAACCAAAAGTAAACACTACAAGGAAACAAGCAGAACTAGTCCTCACTCATTGCAAACAGATGAAGGAAACTTGTTTACCTCCCAACATTTGGATCAAATCCAATTACATAGTAGGTAAGAAATACCCAAACAGCAGCCTCTATAAATGTAATAGGGATCTTGAGGATCCATGAGGGAATGGCATATGCCCATGAAGGATAAAATAGAAGGTCTCGTTGCTTGTAGAAAATGGGAAGCTTTACAATAGTCATTGAAATCTCAGCCAGTCCATTAAACATAAGAATCACTACTGCGAAAAATAGAGCACCAGTATAAACACCTCCATCATTCAAGGAATTGTGGTGCATCTCAGTTCGCAGAAACATTGTCATGGTCAATATTGCCAGGATCGTAAGCTATGAAAAGCAAAGAAAGAAAAATCAGAAGTAGAAACCATGTATAAAAGATAGTTATAATTTCAAATTATATTATAATAGTATCAAAACATTTATTCATACTAGTAGTAAGACAGACACGACACAGAGGAGAATGAGAGTAATTAATTTATAGATAATTACAAAGCACCAGTAGTAGTTAAAAGGTTAAATAGACAAAAAAATTGTACGCTAAAAGTGGTTATTGCATTTATATTGTTATGCATAAAGCAATTAGAACTCACTTGGAACAGCTTGAAGATGTAAACAAATGAATTCCTTTTCATAAGCAAATACTCTCTTGAGAAGTTAGCCTTTAACAATTCCTTCTTGTTAACACCATACTTTTTAGTGGTTAATGCAGCTGGGTGGCTCTTGGACTTGTCAAATGGAGTTGCAAGCTCTTCTCCAATTCTCCTCCCAACATGGAATGACTGAAGTGCCTCAGCAAATTCAGTAACAGTTACAAACCTGTATGGTTCATCTTTGTGAATCCAATACTGCTCTTGATCCTTTCTTGAAGTTACCTGCAAGAAGAGATAAATTTATGTGCATATTTTTCAACAAAAAAACTTCAAACGAGGGACAAAAAAGAAAAACTTTGACTTACTTCTTGTAGAAAGTCAGCTACGCCTTTCCTCTCAGGACATTGGAAACCCACATATTCAAAAAATTCAAGAACATACTCACGGGGTCCTTGGTAGACAATTTGACCATCAGATATAAGAATAATGTCATCAAAAAGTTCATAAGTCTCCGGTGCTGGCTGGAGTAGAGAGATAACTGCAGTTCCATTAAGAATGTGAACATATTGCCTAAGTGACTTCACAATTTGGAAAGTTGTGGAACTGTCTAAACCAGTTGATATTTCATCCATGAATAGAGCATTTGCTGGTCCAACCAACATCTCCCCCGTAGTAACCCGCTTCCTTTGTCCTCCAGATATACCGCGCAACATTTCATCCCCCATCATTGTATCAGCACATATATCCAACCCCAAAATCTACAAAATATTAAAGTAAATACCTTGTGGGTTCATTTCATAATAATCTTTTAAGAGTAAAATATGTTTCTGGTGCCTCAGAATATCTCTAAATTCAGTTTTAGTTCATGTAAAAAATTATTCCATTTTTAGTTCCTACATTTTAATAGCAAAACTTGTTTTTAGTCCCTGATAAGATACTAAAATCACATCACTTTTATTACATGTAAGGACTAAAAAAATATTAAATTTTTATTGAAACTAAAACGAAATTTTGAGATATTTTAAGGGTTGAAGATCATATTTTACACTAATCTTTAAAGCATGAGAAAACCTTATTTTAATGTTACCTTCAGCACATAATCTGTTACCAAACTTGCCTCCTGGCCTCCCGTTGCAGCTGCCTGGTATATCACAAGCCAATCAGATGTAGAGGTATTATATCCTTAGTTATAGAACTAGCTTAAATTAATGCAATATGTGATAATTTAACTTCTTTTTCACCTTCATGTAGACATCAATATCCGGGTCTGGCTTGATCTTTGCTTCTTTTTCTCTTCTAGCCAACTCAGATAGCAAGTCTGGATCATAACAAATAACGAACAGTACAGCACATTAGATATGAAGAAATTGGTCTGGTGAAAATAGGCATGGCATTGATTAAAAATAAAATAAATGGCTAACCATAACGTGTTCCAACCCCTTGGCACCTTGCTGAGAATGCCAAGGTTTCCCTCACCGTCATTTCTCCAATGTGAACATCATGTTGGCTAATGTATGCTGCTGTTCTCTGAGGAACAAACTCGTTCATTTCATGCCCATTATAAGTCACTCTCCCTGACACCTTGAGGACACAAAGGCATTTAATTAATTTAAACTAAAACTACCACTTTCTAATAGACAAGAGTGAAAAAAAATAAAAAAAAAGAAGGGAAATCGGTCTTCACCTTTAGAGTTGGATCAAGTTTTCCTGACAGGGCCAAAAGGAGTGTGGTCTTTCCTGAACTTGGAGGACCCAGAAGTAGTGCCATCCTGCGAGGTTTGATGATGCCACTAACATCCCTAAGGATAGTAACATGTTTCTTTTTGCCTGAGAGAATATGGAGAGAAGTAAAGAAACTCTAGAAGAGCAAAGAGAAAAAGATTGTGAGTGAGACTAACTCCAGAACTATGAAACACGGTTTTCAGCTAGAATCAGTCAAATGTACCTCCACCATATTAGTAACGAAGTTCAGGAAGGTTGGCAAAGATCTGCTTCCCACGTAAGCCTCTGCCTCAACATTTAAGTGCTCATATCGAACTTCAATTGTTGGAATATCAATCCCAACTCTGAAAAAGAAAATTAAGAGAAAACATATCATGATAGAGACCTTATTACTGTATGATACTATTAACTACTAGATAATACATAATAATAGGAGAAAACTTAGATACAATTATTTAGTTGTTTCTCCAATCAGAATTTGAGTTTTACTCCGATAATAACCTATGTTGATTTTTAACACACCTTTATTATGCAAATTACTGAAGTGAAACTTCAATTCTAATTGGAAAACAACACAAAAAAACACTTAACCACGTGCATATAAGTTTTGTCCATAATTATATTACATAAACAAAACTAAAAATTCTAATAAATAAAACTAAAAAGAGAAGAAAGAGCATTGCATCCTTATTCCTTACCTGTCAATTCGTTCCTTGAGCTTCAAGAGGAACGTCTCATTGTCCTCTTCAGCAACATTGATCAACCTGTCCAACAGTTTCTGTCTTTCTTGAAATCCAAGTTCAGTTATATCAATCTCGTTGGCGACTCCCCGCGAAGTACTCAACAACCCTTTCCTCAAACGGTTGTAAGTGGGGAGTTTCTCAAGTGCAGCCCATTTCAGATCTTCTTCATCGTCTTCTTCATGCTGCGAGGACCTTGAAAAAGCCTCCATTATACTGTTTCTCCAAACTGTAGAACTGTTGGCACGTAAACTATTCCTTGCTCTATATATATCACTCCCCTCCATCTAAGCAACTAAAAGTCTAAAACACTACAACTTACAAACTGCTATCTATGATGAGGCGAATATCAAAGAACATTGATATTTTTAGCCAAGAAAAAGCGCTACTTAAGTAGATGAAAAAAGGACATTACTTTTTTCAGTTTCAGATATATATTCAACTTTCTTAACAATGAAAATGGGGTGGGGAAAGCATGTCTTTATATATACTTTGATGGTTGATGCACAAACTGGCGTGAACTGATAACTGTTTACTCGAATCTAATGAGCAATTTTTGTTTTTAATTTTGAATTCTCTTGGCTTATTGTGTTCTCACATGCAACTAAAGAAAGTCAAAAGTAGTTTGATAAACATGGCACGTGGAAGGCATAGATATGCTATAAGAGGCCCCTCGAGTCATGCCGTTGCATTAATGCTTGCTATTTTGGTTACTGACAACGAAAGTATTTCTTCTACAACGTTTTAATGAGCCGGTTCTACAACAAACATGCTACCGAATTTTAGTTATGACGATGAAACTTGGAAATTGGATGAATGGATGTTGTTGAGGGTTGAAAGTTGAGTCTTCATTAAAGGTTAATCTTATTTAAGATAATAGTTTTCAGACTGATTGCCCGACTTTGTTTTTCGATTACTATGATAATTGAAGCTTCTTAAAAAGTAGATTGCTCCTAAAATTTGTTCAATCTGAAATTTATATACTCCCCTTCTCTAATTATAAAACAATCATTTTCGGAAAGTTATTTGTTCTTTTTTAATAATTTTTTTTAATTTTTAGATACATTAATTTTTTTTCTATATATCTTTATTTATTAATTCTCTATTCAAATGTTAATGAGAAATAATTAAATAAATAGATAAATAATAAAAGGATAATTTTGAAATAACAAATAATTGACAGATTTAATATGAATAGCTAAATTAATTACTTTTATTAAAGAACTTGAATCAGTTGAAATAATATTATAATTAGAGACAAGGAGTATTAATTATAATTTAAAACTTATTTGTAATTTCTTAAATTTATTTAAGAAATGATGAGTTAGAGTCACGTGTTATTTTTATGAGAAAAAAATTATTGTCATTATGGCTCTAATTTGATTTTTAATATTAAAGTAAACGTTTTAAAAATAATTGATTCAATAATATAAGTTATCAAATTAATTTCTTTTAAATGTTCATAAAGTCCAAGTTGACCGTAAATAACTACGTTTTCTAAGAATGTTAAGGTCTAATACTCGGCCGTAACTTGACCCCATATGTATGGAAAAGGTTTGTTGTGATAAGTTAACTATGATAATTTTTACAAGTGAACTTCCATTCCTGACCTTTTTGTTTTGCAAATTTTCTCTTACGAGTAAACTTCCATTCCTTACCTTTCTTGTATCAAATTCATTACCGCCCAAATAATAATATACAAAATAAACACCCTCGGTCCTTTGATCTCAATCTTGTAAAGTACAGCAATAATTGGAGATTAAGGAATCAGAAGTTGGTTATCAAAAAAAAAAAAAGAAGAAAGAAGAAGTTGAAGAGTAAACCCACAACAAAATTCACTTGATTATTATGTGAGCAACCTCATACATAATAGTACATCCACCCCAACCCTTACCTACTTTTCATATATGGGTGTACAAAAGCTGTTGTCAGTAATTCTAAAGTGTTTACATCATTTTACATCAACTTGCTCATTCTCTTTTACAGCAGCACTGTTGATACCAGGAACTAGTTCAGATTCACCAGCCCTAGAAGATAACCTTTGGTATCTGAAAGTTGGGAGAAGCTTATACTGCCCAAATGTCAGAAACTGACTCAGCTTCTCATAGCCCCATCTTTGTTGAATATAGACCACAATTGCAAGAATAATAGCAGTCACAGGAATGGCAATATCCCCAAATTTTGAGTAAAAATCCAAATTAGGATTGACAAATTCAGAGTCCTCAGAAAAGTAAGGATTTGAAACTGGAGCTTGAATGTAGTCATATATGTGAGGAAGAAGTCTGACCAGAGTGATTCCAATAAAATATAGTTTTCTGAGAGGTTTGCAATCGATATGCCAGATTAAGTTCCCAATAATTTGAGGAAGCAAGAAAAAGTCTTCAACAAGACCTACATATTCTTCCAGTTCTGTTGCCCAACCCGGCAATGAATGAGAATTTCTTCCATCAACCAAATAAGTCTTTGCTATAAGAGCCTTCTGGCTGGTCTTTGTGCCATGAATCATTAGAACAATTACATACCCTATCACATGTATGGTGACGGTACAAAGAAATACCAATTTATCACTGGGGACACGATGTGGCTCAAGAGGGGTACGCGTTTGCAATCTGATGCGAGACTTCCATACCTTTTGAAAAAGTCGCAGAGTTACTAGCAATGATACAATCAGTAGCAGTTTCACAGTGTAATCAATGACATGGAGCCACTCACTGCTCTCCAATTCACTAGATGACATATCATAAGATTCAGAAACCATTTTCTTAAAAAGAGCTTCTGCACCTGTGACCAGAGGAATGCTATACCCAAGAGCTTGAACACCTAGAACCACAAGAGATATATATGAAAGAGAATCCACATTCTGTTGTATATAAAACAGTTGGCTTAAAATGCACCCAATGGCAAATGAAAGCGTCAAGATTCGGAGAATCCCTTCAACACCTCTGCGTGAGAGAACATCCTCACGTTGCTTCCTGTATATGATTGGAAATGTTTTGAGCTTTATTGGATCGAATCGAAGGGCGTCGTCATCAGTCCTTTGACTTTCTATCGAAATTGTAGCTCTGGGATCGACTAGCCACCGAGTTGTGGTAGGAGGATAAGCCACAACCACCTGAATCAAACAGTCCATTCCAGCCTCAAGGTCATAGCTCTGATATAAGACCTTCCATGATGCTCGCACATCTCTGCAACCAATTAGATACAACTTTCCAACATGTGGATCATAAAGACCCTCCAGAAAAAGCACAGAAAAATTACTATAACCTTTTCCAGAAAGACTGAGCTGTGCAGATACATTTATAAGAAGCTGTTTTTCTGTATATTCAGCAGCCTTGGCAAGATCTGGTGTTTCCTGTTCAGATTCTGAACTATTTTTAGCATACCAATAGCGCCCAAACAAGGGACCAATGGAGAGAATTTCCATTTGAATATCAACTTTTGGGGCCAGGACATTAGGCATGGGGTCAGGAAAACCAGAGACATGAAAAGTGAGATCTTCTGAAAGAACAGACAGGCTATCTTGGTATGCCTCATTATCTTCAAGTTTGGGAAATGTTAGCAATGATTTCTTAATGACAGTTGTAAAACTGAAGGGCTCATTTTTTTCTAGGACAGTACCAGCCAAATTAATTTTAGAGTAACTGTAATTTGGGTTAGTGAGCTTGAAATAATTCCAGAGTTCTGAAGGTAGCACAAGTTGCTCAAATGATAGGGGAAAGAAGGCACTACTGTTATTAATGGGAGACAAAGTTCCCAAAATAATACTATGTTGCTTCAAGGAAAAA
>QARZ01038576.1:16706-44721 GCA_013407115.1 Glycine latifolia
TTTACGTTTAATATTTTTTGATTTGCATAATGGTTGAGCTTGGATTTGTAATTAATGTTCCTGTGGGTCTTATTGAGGATAATAGGAGATATGTTCCAATGAAGGAGCGGAGTTTCTTGAATTATTCCCAAGGAAATCTATCTTGCAGTTGCACTTGATTCAAGATGTAATGCTTATTTTTTCTTTTATATCATTTCAAAAATATTTTAATTATTTTTGTTTTTATTTCTAACGTATTTAATTTAACATATTTGGATGACATCTTCATTGTATACGGAACATTTGTCTCTATATTGAATGAAGATAATTGGTGGTATGGCGCATGTAAATGTCATAAGGCAGTTACTCCGGATATTGGATCATTTTTTTGCTCTTCATGTCAAATTAATGTGCAAGAGACAATTCCAAGGTTTTTGTTTTAGGTTCCAATGTTATAAATTATATTTTTTAGGATGTAATGTATTTAGCACATAACACCATTTTGTATATTTCAGATATAAACTGAAATTCAAGGTATCCGGCCAGTGGTTGTGATACTGCTTGCTTCATTGTTTTTGACAATGATTGTGTCAAATTGATTTAACAACCATGTGTTTGCTTTACTAGATGATCTCAAGGTATTAAATTATTTTCTTTAATTTTATAATTTTTTTTAAGATAGATCTAATATTATTCTCTTTTAATATTTCAGCATAAATTATATTCTTCATATGTGTTTTCCTATTTATGTATTTTTTGTGATAAGGATAAGCCTGACATTCTAGATGCCTTAAAAGATCTAAAACTAAGGGAACTTTTATAAAAGGACGTTGAATATTCATTTCGTTATGATGACTCATTTAGAGTCAATTAAAAGATATGTGATCCCATTTCCATCATCGAAGAGTTTAAAAATCTGAAAAAAGTATTGTCACTCCTAAAAAGGTGATTAGTTTTAATAAAACATGTTGAGATTCATATATTATATTCTTAAAATTTTTAAATACGTTTATTAATATTTAGTAATCATTATTATTTAATCAGGCCAAATTGAAGATTGCTATTCCTGACATGAATGAGGGGTCTATTTCCAACAATAATTCTGAGGGTGTTCTAGAAGAAATTGTATACCTTGCTGGTGATCGATTCGGTGCCTTTAAGTTTCGATCAACCAACTATTGGTGCTTGCATGAATGATGTTGTTGAACGTAGTACTACCACCACCAGACCATTAAGCTTTTGCTTGCAAGAAGAAACTTAAGTTCAGAAAATTGAAGTTGAAAAATAGTCATTGAGTCCAAATCAACTGAAGGATTCAATGTCGAGTTATCATGACATCGTTGTGGTTTAATTTTATATATTCTTTGATTTCAACTATGTTGTAATATTAAATTTGCATGCACAACTACGCTCTGCTTCATTTGTGAGGATCTGGCCCATAGTTTCTACTTTTTATGATTTAGTTATTAAGTTTAAAATGGATTGTGAGTGTTTAATGTATTTGTTATGGCTGTGTGTTCAATTCCAATGTTTTCAAATATCTAAATGTTTAATTTTTAACTTATGTTCGAAATTCTTTTTATTTTTACTATGAATAAATTATTTTTTGACCAAAAACTATATTTGATATTATTTTATATAACACATAAAATCAGAATTGTTCATGGTTGGGTCAAGAGACATCTTATGCATGGAAAGTGATATGGAGTGTTGTCATATGGACATTATGGTGTCATAGAAATGGCATAGTAGTGTTTAATAACAATGTTGCGGATTTTGATGGGTGGTGGAGCTTATTCGTTTCAGGGCATGGTATTGGCTCACGCCTAAGTGGAAATTAAACATGTTCAATTCTGCTTTTATGAATGATATGTGAACCCAACCTTTTTTCTGAGAATTGTTGAAGCAGTAATAATGTAGCGGACATCTGTCAAGAAGCATAGTACTTGCTTGATTACTATGCGTTTTAATTTGTAAGGGGTTGGACTGAAATGTAGAGGAAAAATGGACTGTGGGGAGTGGAGAGGTATGTTTATGTAAAGATGAGTCATTATGGCGGGAGAGACGTATACTTGGGGAGCCAGTCTGTATAGTTTTATTGGAATTTTGCTAATGGTGTGAGGGAGTTAGTAAAATCTTTTTGTTGACATTCTCTTAGTAACTTCCTTCTCACTTTCTTTTGTATTTATCAGTACTTCATGTGCTTAACTTTATTACTACATCTTATTTGTTGGCTGATACAAAAAAAAAAAAACACACACACACACACATAAAATCACAACAATTCATATGATCGAAATTCATTTTTAATATAATCTTTAAAATTATTTAACTCATTTATTATAATTTTATATTTTATAATCTTATTATCTATTTTAACTATTATATTGTCGTAACATAATTTAATATATCTGATTAAATTCATCTCGTATTTTTCATAATAATTTACTGTAGATGAATAATTAGAAATATATATTTTCAGATTGAGTAATAATTTAGCAATTATAAAATAAACGAAATGCACATATATATAACTTTATTATTTATTTATGTTTTTATATATATTTTATTCATTATAAATTATCCTTACTAAAAACTTAATTGTCCTGATTATTCTCTTTTATATTATATCGAAGTCACAGCTAGAAATCGCTTTCATGTTTGGAAACGAACATAAACACGTTTTTATTGAATGGGAGGGATTGATACGATCTAGAGTCATTGTTTTGTAAAGCTATGTGTTGATTGGAATAATAGTTAACTGATTATTATAGGATAAAGGTGTAGGTACGTTAAATAATGTGGAAGCATATAAATCGTTGGTGGTTTGGGATATAACTGATCATCATAGTTTTATATGTTTACCTCTTGTAGCTTTCAATTTGGTTGATTGGCTCCTTGTCTCTAGCAAATCTTCCAAACTATCTCTTGAGGGAAATGAGTAGGGTGTGTGACCACCTCTCTGTTTTCTAGGTTTTCTCTTTCTCCGTTAATGACCTAAGTAGAAATATTTATATTAATCTTTGAACTCTTCTAATAGTCTCAGTCCAATTGGGTTCAACTAAAGAACATAAGCCCAACAATCTCCCATTTGCTCTTTTGAGTACAAACTTAGGTCTGTAGAACCCAAGACCATGTAACTCATAAGTCATCATTAACTGAAACACCTCATCCCTTGTCTCAAGCTAGCTTGGGGATCCACCAGCTATTATTAATCAAGGCTCTTGATAATCAACAAATGATTATCTAATTTGGTGCTACTTCACTAAAAGCCCGAACTTGAACTCCAAGATTAATAACATATATAACATGTATATGCATCACCCCTTTGTAGAATGTCTATAATTGATTGACAAGTTTTCTGTTATCCAATCAATTATTTATTCCCTTGACTATGATAGTTTCTCTAATGGATTACATGCATTGGCCAGTGTCTTCAATATCCAAGTACCGAAACATATCAAGGGGACATTTCCTACAAATTTCATATTGTTTATCTCATAAATACTGATAATTAAATAATCTCACTCCCAAAATACCGAGTTATTGGCCGTCAATAGATCGCACCTCACCCGTTGGTAAATCAAAGAATGAAAACTATTTGATTACCTATTTATAATAAACCAGAATTAAGAGCAATCTTATAACTATAGTTATCTGAAGATTTGATACCTTATGACAGAAAAAACACCCTTAATCAAATCTCTCCTTGATCATTTCAATATGAATATTAATTCACACCAATATTTTACAATGATTCGGACAAAATCATTTCATAAAATATTGCAACCTAAATAAAGTGCCCAACTTTATTTAACAGCTGTGAATTTGTTCATCAATTATGAGAACCTATGATCATGTCCTCTATGAACGTATCCATATGATCATATACTTCACAATTGTTCCGGACCTTGGTGTTTGTAAATAGTGTGCAAAATAAATGAATAATTCCTCATTTAAAACTTTTAGAATAGATTACAATGTCATAATGTCTTGCACAAAAGGCACAAAAATAACAAGGTCCTTCATATCAAAATGGTTGCTCAACCAGGTCTTTATGCCCGATAATACCTCCGTGTCATTTCCAACAAGGAGTATATCATCTACATAAAGCACCAGAAAAGATACTGCTTCCCCTTGGATCATTTTGTACACACATGGCTCATCAGGACTTTTCTCAAAACCATAAGACTTAATGGCTTGATCAAACCTGATGTTCCATGATCTGGACACTTGCTTAAGTCCATAAATGGACCTTTGCAACTTGCATACCATATTTTCTTGCTCTTTGGCTATGAACCCTTGTGGCTGTTGCATATAGATATCCTCTTCCAAATTTCTATTTAGAAAAATAGTTTTGACATCCATTTGCCAAATCTCATAATCAAGATTTGTTGCAATAGCTAAGAGAATCTGGATGGACTTGAGCATGACAATCGATGAAAAGGATTCTTCATAATCCACACCTTCTATTTGGGTGTACCCTTTCGCCACCAATCTAGCTTTGAAGGTTTCAACCTTCCCGTCCGATCCTCTCTTTCTCTTGTAGATCCACTTACACCCAATGGGTCTTACCCCTTTTGGTGCATCTACAAGAGACCAAACTAAGTTGGAATACAAAGAATCCATTTCACGATTCATAGCCTCAAGTTATTCCTAAGCATCAACATCTCCTACTGCCTCATCATAACTTGTGGGATCATCATCTTCTTCAATGATGACATCCTGATACGATTCGCCTAACAAGAGAAATCTTGCAGGTTTACGAATCAATCTCCCACTACGACTTTTCCGCACTTGTTGTTGTGCATCTCCAAGATGATCCAAGTTAGGTGGATTAACAATTTCTGGAGGAATCTCATTACGTGGGTTAACCAATTCTTGATTTTGTTCTTCCACAAGTGGTACTTGCATTTCTACAGGTTCCGCTTGTTGAACATCATGCTGAACTCTTGGTATTGATCATATGCACTCTACTCAAATGTTATTTTTCTGTTTTGCACTATTTTCTTCTATTCAACCACATTGATTGAACATGATCCCTGTGTACATGTTATAGCTATTGCGTAATTGTTTACTTTTTTTTAGGTTGGTATAGATTCATTAGTACAAAAATAGCATTCAACATCAGTTTTTTTGGACATTCAACATCGATTTTTAACCGATGTTGAAAGTACTAATGTTAACATCAATTTTTAAAAAACCGATGTCGCCTACTAAGAAACTAACAGATTTAAACTATAAAAAATATGTGAAATCAATAATGGTTTTACCAAAAACCAATTTTAATTTACAAACAACAACATCGGTTTTCACAATCCTTTATACAATTTCACGTGTCGCCTCGGATGTCTTGTCTCCTATTTTTTTGGTGCGAGCCATCTTCCACTTCATGTGTCGTCTAATAGGAGATGTAGGATGAACGATTGTTTTCGTGCTACCGGATTGGGTTGCTTCTGCCAGTCGTTGCTTTTGTTTTTCCTCCATTAACTTTTGTTCTTATAAATCATAACCCCCACGAGAAAACACGTGAGGGGGAGTGTTTAGTTTCTGGATGACCTGAGCCTTCTTTCTAACATCCGGTCACAATTACACAAGTACTTGTAAACAAAATGCGCTTGAAAATACTACATAATTGTCAAATTCATAAAATGCAAGTTAACTAACCTCCCACGAAGTGGCTCTACGACTCTGAACAAAATTGGTGCCACTTTTCTTTGTTGATATCGTATTATCGTATTTCTCATAGACAGTGTCATCATCCTCCTCCTTGCCTTGTGCCAGAGTCCATTTGGAGGTCAAATTTGACTTAAACTGCCTCCAATCCGACTTAAATTGCCTCCCTCACTCGCTTACTGTTTGAAGGATTTTATTATTCGACCTTTGGTCTAACACTTCTGGTATATCAAATTCAGCCTGCGATACAAAAAAAACATTTAATAGTTACCAAATGGCATTGAAGAAAAAGCATAGGCGAGTTATGGCATGCCTCACTTTGTTAGGCAAAATATCTCGAATCGCCATGGCTAACAGTTGTGCATTAAGACGTGGCAATCATGAGACTTTAAGCCAACTAGTTTCAGATCTTTCAGCTCCACAAGACTCTTAATATTTGAAGAGTATTCCTGTGGCACTTTGACACGGTGCAAACATTGACAAAAACTTGTCTTCTCTTTTCTTGACAAAGTGTGACATGTTGGAGGCAAGTATATTTTCTTACCATTAGACCTTGGATGTAACTCGTCACATATACCTATCTCAGCTAGATCTTGATTAGTATTCAAATCATCCTTTGTCTTTCCTTGAATGTTAAGAAGCGTGTCAATGACACTACCACACACATTTTTCTCCAAATGCATAACATCGATACAATGTCTAACATCTAGATCGAACCACTATGGAAGATCAAACAATATTGACCTCTTCTTCCATGTGCAAGTTTTACTTTTTAACTTCTTTTGGGTATTTCCAAATGTAGTATTGATGCCCTCAACCCGCTCAATAACCTGCTGACCAGTTAACGGTATCAACACACTTTCATGCTCTTGACTTTCATTAAAAGCTTTTTCAATTGCCAGTAAGGGTGATAAGGTTCTAGAAAATGTCGATGGCGAATGTAAACTATTTTTTTTACATATTTAAATTATATGTAGCTCATGTCTTGTTCAGAGATAGAGCATACACGATGGCCCTTAACACTGTAGCCACTCAAATTCTCGTATGTTGGAAAATCATTAATGGTACAAAATAGCATTGCATGCAACTTGAATGTCTCATTTTGATACTCATCAAACATGACAACCCCTTCATCCCACAACTTTGTCAAGTCTTTAATCAAGGGACTGAGATAAATATCAATGTAATTTCCTAGCTGTCTTGGGCTCGATATCAACATACACAACATCATGTGTGTTCGCTTCATGCACAACCAAGGAGGAAAGTTGTAAATGACTAGCAAAACAGGCCAAAAACTGTGTTGAGTGCTTAAAATGCCATAAAGATTCATTCCATTGGTGGTATGTCCAAGCCTAAGATTTCTTGCCTTTTTGCCGAAATCCAGATATAAACGATTAATCTTCTTCCACTGGGAGGAATCAGCCGGATTGGGAGCGTTCCATCACAGTTTCTCCCATTTGCATGCCATGTAAGGTCTTTTGTGTCATCTCTATTAGCAAACAAACGCTTGAACCTTGGAATGATCAAAAGATACCACAACACCTTTGTTGGGGGGCATTTCTTTGTGCTTTCATCACTGCTACAGTCGTCTCGTCCTTCACTTTGTACTGTGATACCCCACACCTGAGGCATTTATGCATTTCTTCAAATTCATTTATGTACAATATGCAATCGTTAGGGTAACATGGATTTTTTGATACTCCATACCCATCAGACATAATATCTTCTTCGTCTGATAGTAAATTTTTGGCAATGTGTTTTCATCTGGAAGCATATCCTGAACTACCTGAAGTAGTGAAGTGAAGCTTTTGTCACTCCACCCATATCTGGCCTTGACATAGACTTAACACCGCTGACAACAACGTCAAAGACTTCTTGCACCCTGGATACACCGGCTTCTTCGAATCACTTTCCAATGTATCATACATAGGTGCATGTGCTTGCTGAAAAGACTCTTGTCTGTGATGACAAATCATATCCTTTAATCAATCTCCTATGTCTACATCAACTGGTTCAATTTGGGACCCCCTTTGGATGTATGTTAATTCACCATGTCATATCAATGTCGTATAATTCTTCTTAATCCCATCACACAGAAGATGTTCTCATATGTCGTCTAGTGTTTGTCGTCTCACACTCAAACACTTTGTACAAGGACATAAATATTTCCCATCCTCATCCGATCGACTTCTTTCAGTGACAAATTCCAAGAACTGTTCAATGCCTACCTCATACTCATCGCTTATGCAACTCGCATTCATCCAACTTCGATCCATCTAATTTAATAACTCTGTGATACTCACAAAGTTATTCCATGCATGAAAACCTCACTATTTTCATTAAAGGTGTGGCCCTATCCCATTTAGGAAGACATTTTTTTATAGTAGATTCATACGTAAAGGTTAAGTCTCTTTTCTTAAATTTGATGAAATTTTGGTAGCATTTTGCATTGATCTTCAAGTACACGACATGAAAGCGGTGAGATGAATTCCACCACAATCAAGTATGCACCCGGAGAACAAAGTGAAATGAATTGTACCAAAATTTCATCAAATTTAGGAAAAGAAATTCAATCTATACATATGAATCTACTATAAAAAGATGACTCTTCCCAAACTTTCCAAACGGACAATTCAAGAATCAATACAATGATTAATGCAAACTGTTTGAAAGAATCATTGTATTGAATCTCAAACAGGAAAATAAAGTTCACTCATAATAAACATAAGTTACATATAAAGCAATGGTCATTAATCACATAAAACAAATTATAAAAGCAACCATAACACAAAAGAGCCTAAAACAGTATGAAAGACATCCGTACCTATGATGATGATCTATGTGAAATCTCTAACAATGAATGTCGTGATGGTGACACAAACAAGAAAAACAAAATTACCTACAAGTTACATTGAACATTAATCGGTTTTGACTGGAGTAATCGGTTTTAAATGTTTTCCAACACATTATAAGCCACTGATATAATAAGAAAAAAAGATAAAAAAAATGATAAATTAATGAGGTGTTTACAGTGAATTACCTTTTTCCTTAAATAAGAGTGAATTGGAGTTAATGTACCATTACTTTATTATTTGTTGCATTCAAGTGTCCGAGAATCTTTTTATCGCTACAAGAAATTCATTTTTTTATACAAAAGGCCTAGGTACCCTTTTTTTATTGAGGTTATGTGTACATTACCTAATGCTAAATGCAAAAAATATATCATTATATTATTTAAATATTTTTGAAAAAAAAGAAGATAACATCATCTCATACTTTCTAAATTAGAAGGATAAGAAAAAATATTAAACAAATACATAACATCTTATTTTAAACAGCTGAGATAATAGAATCAAATATCACTTTTTCATTTTACTCAATTGTATCTTTTTTCCATTAGTTCGAATTTATAGCCTTAAGGATAGAGGTTTTAGACTTAATTTAGTCCTTGTTTAGACTGTTGATAAGAAGGAAAAAATGAATGATTTAATGAGAGAGAATAAAGTTGGATACCAATGAGTGTGAAGTTATTTGAGATTTTAAATTTCTTATGGTAGCTAGTTAGTTATGTAGTGCATTTTCAAAGATACAAAATCCTAAGATAGACGTAGAGTAGTCCTCACAACCTTTGATTTTGATCACTCACTCCTAAAGCATCTCAGCACTATAGTCAAAAACCGTGTTCTGCATGCCGTTTGTTTGGGTTTCTAAAACCCCTGGCATGAATGTTAATATTAATTTGTTCTCGGAGAATGATATTAATTTATTTTATAGTTTAATGGAATTAAAGAGCTAGGTATCGTTTAACGAAAATATAAAAGAAAGAAACTAAAGATTGTGTAAAAATTCATTGTTTAAAAAGATAGATAGGAATAAGGTTGAAAGCAGGGAAGGATGGTAAATAGAATTACAAAATTAAATGTGAAATAGAATATTAAAACCTAAATATTATGTTATGTTTTATCCAAGTTTATAACCTAATAAATTATGCAATTCTGAATAAAAATTAAATACCACTAACTTGCAGTTCTTTAATAACAAAAACTTTAAATTCTCAAAAAAAAAAAATATCGTGTTTCATCAACAAACGTGGAAGTTTACTCGATTTTTAAATTAAGTATTTCTTTCCCTTTTTAAGACTAAAAAGAAAACACAAGATTAACGCCTACCAACCCAACACCTAGACTTAATTAATAGTGGAAAGATTGTAATTTGTAACCCAAGCGCGTATAAATCAGATTCAAATGCAACACAATAGCAGTTATGCTTTGTTTGGATGTGAAAATAAGTAAGGCGTAAGCAGTGAGATAAAAAGAAGTAAGAGAATAAAGCAACTAGTTTTGTAGGTACATGGGGACACCATCTAACCATCAATTTATACTAAGACTAAGTATTTGTACCTTTGATGATTTAATTGTAATCTAGCAGCAGTAGCTTTCTCAATTATTTACAACTTAATAATATTTTAGTTGTGTTCGGGATTTGATGATAATATTCTAAAGGGCTCAGCATAATGGTGCTAGAAACAATGTGATTGAACCAGTGGCAGCCGCCCGATTATTACCTGCACAAAAAAAAATGTCTTGGTATCTTATATGTGCACGCACAATTACAAGAATCTTCATCGAGACCAAATAAAACAAAACTTCCTAATTATAGACATTTTGTCATGTGATAAGCAACTTAATATCACAAAACAAAACAACCATGAAATGGCAGTGCAAGAACAAGAAGAAAGTAGAAAAAACAAAATAAGCTAATTAACCTTTCATAGTTTCTCCGATGTAGACGTCCTTGTTGTCGCCGTTGAGAGTCCGAGTTGAGAAGTGCCACCACAGTCACGCCGTTGAGAGTGAGAGTGAGAGTAAGAGAGCACGAGATCAAGAGTGAGAGTAAGAGAGCACCAGTCAGAATGAGAGTGTGTGAGACCAAAGAATCGTCGCGGAGAGAGAGAGAGTGAAAGAATCGTCGTGGAGAGAGAGAAAGAATGAAAGTGTGAGAGCGCGAAAGTGGAAGTGTGAGTCACAATGTTGAGAGGATTTGAGAGTCAGAGAACCGTCACGGAGAGAGAGAGTGAAAGTGAGAGTGAACATGAGAAGAGGGAACTTAAATACAAAAAACAATATCGATTTTTAAAAAATTGATGTTAACAAAGAATGTTAACATCGCTACATTAACATCGGTTTTTGAAGAACCGATGATAACATAGCAAAGTTAACATAGATTTTTGTAAAATTGATGTTAATGTATGTTTTTTTTAATGATTATTAGATATCCTATGAATTCATTCTTTGAATAAAAATTTAGTATTCTTTCAAATTTTAGTTTATTAGTGAATAGAAATAGAAAAAAAAATAAGTTAAAAAAAGTAGAAAAATATGTATGTTTATATATAGTCAATTTCATTTCACCTCAACTTATGATAATAATTGTCTTACTTATTGATTATTATTGGTTTTTATTTATTATTAGATATCTTTTAGAAAATTTTAAACCGATGTTGTTTATATATATATATATATATATATATATATATATATATATATATATATTATATCATTAAAGAATAGTTTACATAATATTTAAAAACATATAGCTTGGCATATTCTTCAAATTAAATAATTTAAACGATATTATTTATAGACAAATACTTAAATATAAATCAAGAAACCAAAAATATATCAAATAAATTTTGAATAAAAGTTAATTCAATGTTGTAAAACATGGTTGGCCCCACAATCTTATTTTCCCAATTTGGACATTAGTGTCTATACTCATCAAAACTTTATTTCTTCACGTAAGAAGTCTAAAAAAATTGTTATCACATCATATATTTTCCATGTCAAAGATATGAAAACAATAGGAATACCCAAAATAACCAAGAGGGGGGTGAATTGGTTTAAACTTGGTCTTTTAAAATTATTTAGAAAATCAGAGTTATAGGATCTTAATCACAATTGAACCAAGAATGCTTCAAATCAATCAAATCACTCAGCCAAACAAAAAAAACAATTGCTTCAAAACAGAACTTGTTGAGTAATGAAAATAATACCAAGAATTAATGATCAAGATAACAAGAAGAATTTAAGGAATAGAAAACTAAAACAAGAATTTATACTGGTTCACTTCTCAAGAGAAGTTACATTCAGTTCTTCTAATCAACACTAGATTAGAGTTCCACTATTATAAAATTTCAGTTCTTACAAGCTTTACAACAACCACTCTTTGTCAACCCTAGATAAAGAACATAAATCTAAAACCCTATTAGATTCCTAATGATCAAGACATAGAGAACCCTAATCTGGAAAAAGCTTAAAGAACCCTTTACAATAGTTTCAAACTACCAAGAATACAAAAATGAATTTACAACAAGAAATAATGGAGAGACACAACCTGATGATCCAATGAATATGAACGAATATGGTTTACCAATCAGAGTTGAAATACAGAAATCAATTTCAGAACTTTCTCTCCAAAAGCTTCTTTGAAAATCTTGCCCAAGAAATCTTTCAATACACCATGAAGATTTAAAAAGTGGGACAAGAGCTTTGCTAACTCAGACAATCCTTTCTAACTTTGAGAAGGCTTGTATAGGCTCAGAAAAATCGAAGTCTGTAAGTTATCTTTTTAGGCAAGCCTTCAATCTATTTATAACCAATTTTTATAACAGAATGTAATCGATTAAATTGCCAAATAATCGATTAAAATGTTCTTAGCACAACCTAGGAACTGCAACGAGCAAATTAATTGATTAATCTGAGTCATAATCGATTAAAGCAGACAAGTTTAGTTTTGAAACAAGCTTGTGTAAACGATTACAGATTGTGGTAATCGATTAAAGCAGTCATGCATATTTAACAATGAACTTAAGTAATCGATTAGGATATCATGGTAATCAATTAAGACAGGGAAACATGATTTTCATTTTGTGCTATGTAATCGATTAGGAGTAGCTTGTAATTGATTAAAATGTTCTTTCATGGCTTTTCCAGAATTAAAACATAATCCTGTTATTGATTAAATCGTTGTGTAATCGATTAAAGCAGTGAGATTTCATTTTTCCAAAAACTTTAACCATGAGAAATTAGTTTCTTTTGAAGACTTGAATTGCTTTAATGCTTTCATGAGATCATGTATGCATGTTAATAATCATGTTCATGCAATGCAAAGATCATAAGATTAGCCTCTCATACACTTAACCAAATTACAAATTCCTTGGCATGTGAAAAACTAAAATCTTTCTTCTAAGGCACAAGCTTCTTATTTAGTTTCATCTTCTTCCTGCTCCCCCTATATCCAACAAGGTATGTCTATCTTTAGCCAACATCATTTCATGTCAATATTTGTTTATCTTTAATGTTACTTATATTTTGTATATGATTATTAGATTTCCTAGGAGTTCCTTTTTAGAATAAAAATTTTGTATTTTTTTCTATTCTTTGTGTGTCATTATATGTACATGCATACCTATTTGCTAAGGATAGGAAAGTTTCTCGGGTGGTTTTGAGCAATGTTACCCAGAAGTGAATTGGATAAAAAAACTGGTTACCATATAGGTTTTCAATGACAATGTTAACACCTAATAATAACATTGGTCGCTAGAAACATAAAAAAGAGAAAACAATTTGAATCAGTGGGAAATAATGTCGTACACTTGTAAATTATAATCTACTAGGTATTGGTACTTTGAGCAAGTGCTGTTTACAAAGTCCAACACAAGCAAATCTATGTATATCAATGACTAGACACTTGTAAATTACCTTTATTTTTCCTAAATTTGGGTGTAACCCTAAATTTTTGTTGGTGATCATATTGTCCACTCCATTTTAATGTAGCTTAGGGTGGAATGATTAAATAAATAAGAAGATAAAAGAAAAGATACAAAAAAGTAATAAATAATTAAATATAATAAGTGAAGTGATAAAAAAAAGATAAAAAGAGATAAAATGAAATCAAAGAAAAAGTAGACGTGTGAACTCATGCGAAAAATTCATGTAAAAGCTAGACTCAAATGTACTAAGCCATTAAAGCATTGCCATTTTATTAAATATTAATTAATTATTGCTAAGCAGATTTGTTACATATGACATGTAGGCAGGGCTTGTTACATATGACGTTTTAGGTTTTTTTTCTGGTCTTTTTATGTATTTGTGTAGATAATGATGTTCAAGTTAGAGAAATTTGTAAGCATTTGAATGAAGGAAGAAGTAGATATAATAATGGTTAACAAGCGTATGTCTCCACGACACTACTAAAAGGAAAACTAAATTTTTTCAAGCTCATCATTTTTAAGTGGATCTTTCTTTTTAACTACATTTTTTATTTGGTTTTCAAATGAAAAGGGAGAAACAAAAATAATTTATTATTATACATTTTATTTGTTGAGTGGAGTATTTCCCTTTTTTTATTATTGAAAGTTCAAAAAAACGTAGCACCTTGGTCCAACTGCGGTGTGCTCACACGAGGGTAAAAACAAATTTTTTATCGATGCGGAAACATAGACCATCTATGCACCTTATGTATGTGTGCTTAGGAATTACTCATTGAAACACGTTGGAGTTTTAGAAATACCTTTATCACTTGAAGGCTCAAAGAAGATGTCACCCTCCAATGGTGTGATCCACACGGTTATCTCCTTCTTGCAAGTGAGAACTTCTTCTCCTTGATTCTTCCTTCTCCTTGGTGGCTTGCTAGGCACATGCAAGGTGTGAGGCTTTCAAGTATTTGGTTTTTTTTCTCAAGACTATGATGGTGCCTTGAGGTCAGGTGAAGGTGCAGCAAAAGAGGAGAGAAGATGAGGGAGAGGAAAAGGTAGAACTTGATTCAGAATCAAGAGAGGAGGGGGAGAAATTTTCTTCTTCTACTTCTTCCCCACATAGGCACCTATTCAAGGTGAGATGAGGTTGTTGCATTGCATTATCCTCTCACTCCAAATCAGCCCCAGTTTGTTGGGAATTTTGAAATTCAAGATGTTACTAGAACATCCTTGATTTTGTTCCACTCTTGCAAGACTTGAATTCAAAATTCAAGTGAATGGATCTTATCCATTTGTTGCATAAAATTTGAAAAAGAATCTATTAAGATCCTCTCATCAAAGCCGCCTCCTTCTCTCTCTTATCCCTCCAAAGTTTTTTAAAACAATAACTCATTTGAATTCATAATTCACATGACAATGTTGTTGAGAGAATCTTCATCCAATCTTTATTGGATAATTCATTTAGATAATTTAAAGTATTCTCAACAACCTAATCTCATAGAATTTAAAATTCAAATTCAAATTCAAATTTGAAATTTAAACTCAAATATAAATTCAATCTTATCACAGTTCCTAATTTGAATTTGAATTCAAAATTCATATTTTCAAATTTCAAATTTCAAATTCAAATTTTGAATTTTTCCAAAACTTATTTTGGTTAAGTAAACTCCTTGACTTACTAGGATTCATGGCCTAAGGCCCATCGGGCCTATCACCATATTTGGGCCCATTAGTGGAGAAACCAATTTCACCACTAATGCCCAAATAGGGTGCATGATTCAAGTTGGCTTAAAGTCCAACTCTAACCCAATTTAACTCATAGTCTTGATAAAGCCCAATAACTAATTATTGGCCCAAACTCGCTCTAACTTGCAACAAAGAATAACCTTTGTGTGTGACCCATTAGGCCCAATTAGTCACTGACATAAATAAACTTGACCAATTAAACTCTTTTAACAAGCCCAATTCATTTAATGACCATATAAGACACTAGCAATGCTCTGTGGCCCCAGAACTAATTGAGTTGATCAAGTGATCTACCTTTCTAATTTGGATACCGTGTCTTCATCATCCCTCACATAGTCATTCACATTTAGTCGAGAGTATCATCTCTCTTTATTGACTAAATATAGCTTTTCACAGAACTAGGAATCTTCTTCTATTGACTCTAAGATAGATCATGACTCCTCATGATCTCTTATTATGCATAGATTCCTGAGTCAACTAGAAGTCATCCAAGCCCTATCGGTCTTGTGAACGACTAATCCCTCGTAAGGGATTGTGAGTCATTTCGACATGTCCATCTATACTCATGTATTCAGGTTATACCCAATAGTACACTGTTCTCCCCATTTTCAGGCGGATAGAGTCGTACAGTCAAAGTATAACCCTAGGACACAGTATTCGATGACATCCTCAAGTCTAGGACAACCTGCACTACCAAATGATGAGAAACTTTACAAATCCAATGATATTTTAAAGAATCCTTGTGGAGTCTCTCGGTGGGTCAATTCAGTGCCATCTGTTCCTCAACAGATCCCCCCACGACATCAGCTACGACATCACCATGCCAACATTCCATGAGGTCCCTACCTTGTATCTCTATACAAGTAGAAGATGTTGTACTAGTCTTATTGAGATCATGAATGCCCTTTCTTGATGATTCAAGACTAGGAACAAGCTTTAGACAATAGATATGTAGTGTCCTCGAATCCTCATGATCATGATCCCTATCATAGATCCTCAAGTGTACACTTGTTCTATTCCTAGGGTCTTTATCTTTAAACGCATATTGCTATAAATATAGGTGAGACATAAATATGATAAAGATAAAGTTTGCTCTTATTAATCATGAAATAATAAATAGTATAAGATGTTCAACTGATAAATCAGATTGTCTCTAGGAACCTATATACTAACAATTATCATAAAGGTGAAAAGAAACTTTCAAATTAATGAAAAAATCGAAGACACAACATCACGGGAGAATCCATTATTAGTACTTGACGTACACTTGTAAATTACCTTTATTTTTCCTTTACAAAAAGACAAATTCAAGTTCCACTGCATTATATAAATCATGTTATAAATCATAATACAACAACATTACGCTTCCAATACACTAAAAACATGGAGTGCATTTCCAGTTTTTCATACAAAATCCAACAAATATTATTATACTTAAAAAAATGTGATATTTAAATGATCACAAGTTAGTTTACAAGTGTCTTCAAAGCAGCATTACTAGTGTCTTCCACTTCAAAGCAGCACCACATTTGCATGCACAACTTAGTTTACTAGTGTCTTCCACTTTACATAGATGACAAAATATTAACATTAAATTTTTTGTCAGTCACTCATCTCATTTTCAATATCTACCCAACCTTCTCCTTCCTTATGTTCATAAATTAAATTAATTGACGAAGCCCAAAGTTTCCAACATTCCTAAATATAACCATCAGTTTCGTAATCCTTCACACCTGAAAAACTCTTTTCTCAAGATGCAATCCAAAGTCAAATTAGTTTTTTTTCTTTTTTAAAAAAATAGGTTGTAGATAAAGCCTTGCATATGACCTTTTATCCAATCACTAAATCAAAATTCGTAATCTAAGCCAAACCCTGTCATTGATATATATATATATATATATATATATATAAACATCACACGGAGCAATGAAAATTGGAAGCGCGAGAAAATAACAAATACTGAAAAAAAAACACGAAGGGATCGGACAAAATCAACTCCCTGGTTTTAGGCCAAGCTGGGTGATTCTATAAAGCTTGAAGGTTTGCAGCTTCCATGTATTGAATGTTTGTTCTTCCCTTCGATTGAAAGCGAAATGGGTTCAGCTTCTACCACTGCGACAAAGAGAGAAAAACAACACATTTATATACAATAATAATATTATAATATTATTATTATATACCGTAATGGAGGAATTCAAATCAACGTCATACATTTTTAGACTGAATTTATGAGCCGAATTAGAAGCTGACATAACTTTCAGCCGTGTCTGCAGTGATTCAAATTGTGGTATTGCTTGCATGGTTTTTGTTCCCAAATCTTTTATCAGCAACCATCATTTCAGCCAAGGAGCCCAAATCCAAAGTACCCTTTAAGTAAAAATCCTCAACATGGATATCTGAGAAGCTTGGGAGGTTCGGAGCTCCAACCAACTTATCATAGATTGAAGGAATCTTGTAAATGATTCCATCCCCAATATCAAAAGATGCAAGTTCATACTAATAATAACATTCGAATTGCAAGATTAAGAGAACGAGAGAAGAAAACAAATACAGGGTGTAGGACTGAAACAGAACTCTTTACTGGAATGACGAACAAAGGAACCCTAGTTCTGGGATGAAGCATGAAGAATAAGAAGAAGCGTAACCCTAAAAGGAAAAAGGGAACAAAGTGGTGCGCAAGATAAGGCAAGGGGAGATTGAAACGCAGATCTAGCAGAGGTGTGGCTGGAGACCAGTCCTTGCGGAGTGGTGTGGCTTTCATAACAAGAACAAAGGATGGCAAAGGATAAGGGAATGCAACCATCACGGACTTCGGTGACAGCACAAGAGCAGGCTTTCATAACAAGAATAACATCGATTTTTTAGAAACTGATGTTGTGAGTAGTTAGACAACTTTAGTTTTTAAATAAACGACGTTAGAATTGTCTTATTAACATTGGAGTTTTAAAAACCGATGTTGTGAGTGCTTAAACAACATCAATTTTTAAATAACCGATTTTAAAATTATTCTGTTAACATCAATTTTTTTAACACCGATGTTAATGGTGACATTTTATTTACAAAAATGCTGGAGCACATTTTTTAACATCGGTTTTTATCATAATAATGTTAACATGATGATGTTAAAACATTTTAGTAGTGAATTTACTTTTTTGATTGAAATTATTAGTTACTTAGTCTAAATTCAAAAGAAAATCTATAAGGATTTTCAAACAGTTTTTAAGATATGAAAAGGCAAACAAGACAAATGTATTTTATCTTTATAACTTTTTCACAATAGGATTATTCACTACAATTTTATTTTTTCAAAAAATAGGTACTAAAACATAGGTGTTGAACACAATATGAACAATACACAAGAATCAAGAGAGGGGATGAATTGATTTTTCTTGGCCAATTAAAAAATTCTTAAACAATCAGAATTATAAAGATCGTATCACAAAACAATCCAAGAACACTTTCAAACAATCAAACACCAGTCTTTAACGAATGCAAGTAAAACGTTTTTTGTGGATAGTGAAAAGTTACACTAACGAATGAAAATTAATAACCACAAGAAAAGATAAAGATGAAGTAGTCAATATCAAGATTTATACTGGTTCACTTCTCAATCAAGAGAAGCCACATCTAGTTCTTCTAGCCAACTAGTTAGAGTTCCACTATTAACAATCTGTTTCTTACAAGCTCATGCAATCACTCCTAAATAGACCTAGATCAAGAACAAAAATCTAACTAACTTAGACTCTTTAGTGATCAAGACATAGAGAAAACCCTTCTCTACTCTTCCCTCTAGAAACACTTATTCAAGACAAGCTTTAAGAAATACTATTGCTATAGTTACACAAATAGAAATTCTAAAAAGAAATTATAAACAAGTTGTATGGAGAGAAACCACCTGATGGTCCACTACAGATGTGTGCAAAAGATTATCAATCTGGAATCAAGGTTGAAAGAAAACTATCTCAGAACTTTCTCTCCAAAATATTCTTTAGAAACTTTGTTCAAAAAGAAATCCTCTCAAGAAATCTTGAAGCTTAAGGATTTGAGGGACTAACACAGAATAACACTTTGAATCTTTTCTCTCTTCAAAAAGCTTATGAAAATCCTTTGATATTTCGTGTTGTATCTTTCTAAAACAGACTTCATCTATTTATAGAAATATGTTTTAACTATCAGTAATCGATTAATTCACTTATGTAATTGATTAATTAACTCATACAGTCGATTAAAGTGTTCTTGAACTTTCTGGAAAAGATTTATGAACAATGTAATCGATTAAATCATAACTTAATCGATTATCACAGGAAGTCTTTGTTTAGAAACATTGCCAAGTAATCGATTACAACTATGCCATAATTGATTATTACAGGAAGTTCATTTTGTGATTTTGTGTTGTGTAATCGATTACCATAATCTTGTAATCAATTAAAGTGATCTTCAATATCAAGTAATAGATTACCACTTGTTGGTAATTGATTAAACTAGTGAGAAAATATTTTTCCAAAACTTAAACATGGAACACTTGGCTTTTTATGCAACTATGAAAACTTTATGTTTCAGAAAAAAAAATTTTCACAAAACTTATGATTTTATGAAAACATGAATGCAAAAACATGAATGAGCTTTATGCAATGGATCATAGGAAGTCTCATCTTAGACATACACAAATTACAACTACCAACCAATTGAATTGACATGTAAAAAGCCTAAACACTTTACTGCCTAAGAGACTCAGTTTCTTGATCCTCTTAAGCTCCCCCTAACTCTAACAGGTGTTACATTACATCATAATTGTATTTTTCAATTTTTTGTTTCACTATTTTGAATGTCAGTCTTTATTTAATCAACCTCATTTGATTCGAGGTATGCATATCATTAATTTTACTGTTCAATTTATTACTTGTTTGTTTTTCTATTTGATTTTTATGATTTTTTTCCAAATTTATAGCCATATTGTTAAGTCTGGATGGTCCATTTTTTCATAACTAGACAATCCATCCACATCCTAACTTTTGATGATTATAAAGATATAAATTATTGATGAATTAATGATTTATTCTTTAGTGAACAAGACTTATTATATATGAGCACATATGGTAACAAACATCTATTCTATGCTTTTGGCTAGTTGTTGTCCATTCACTTATAGGTACTTGCCTTTATAAAGTATTATATTCAATATCTAACTATTGTGAAAACTAGTGTATTTACACTATGTTCTTTCATTCACGTCCGATGAACTTATTCACTTACAAAAATTATTTCATGTTAAACATAACTAATGTCTATTCATTTTAGCTAAAAAGGAAAGTTCACGAACTCATCTTTAGTAAATTCATTTTGTTTCTCCTAGTTTGAATTGCTACCATTTGAGTTTCAAGTAAGAAAGGGTAGAGTAGAAAAGAATAGAAGAAATCTGAAAGCATATTCTTCCAAGTCGTTAGTGTTGCAAAGGAAACAACACATATTGTTGTGTGTACTAATATTCCTTCTCTCTCCACAAGAAAGCGACACGTGACAATGCCTCTAACTATGAGACAAAAAAAAATCATATCAAGTTAAGCACTAATCCCATAATGGATCTCTTCACCGACATCTATTAAAGTGACTCAAACTCTATTGTTAAAAGCAAGAAAATGAAGAGAAAAACAAGCAAGGGATTTTGAAGTGATATTCCCTACAAGACATTGGATGATACTTTCCTATGCTTAAGTTGTTCACTCTTTGCTTAGTAAAATTATTTAATGGTATTCTAGCTTAAGTGTTTATTCACTCTATTGAGTGATTTGAATCTATGATTCATTCAAACAATTGTTGTTTATAAAAGTCAGACGTGACTTAGTGTTAAACAATACTTTGATTGTAACGACCCCGTATGCATCCGGTTCATTAACATTATAATATGGTCTTAAGCGCAGCAATATTTAACATAATTAAGTAAACACGAAAGCATTAAAATAATACAAGTCGTCATCTTACGTCATACAATACAACTAAAACATTATGTATGAAATTTTGATATACATACAACCAAAAAGAACCGCCTTCCAAAAATCCGCTTCCTCGAACCTGGCCTTGGCCTCTTGTCCGGGATCCTCAATTAGTAGCCAAACCGGCCTCAGCCAACTCGGCCTCTCAATTGAGATCCACTGAACAACCCCTATTCGGGTCTCTTACCCCGGACCTCGTCCTTCACTCTTTGGCTATCACCTGCAATAAAATATGATCCCTAACCGGGGTGAGATACAATCTCAGTAAACTCAGGGTTCTTTGAGACTCACCTCCCCCTGGTTCATTTCCACAGTACATAGCATTTATATTGGCATTACAAATAACATAGCCAACCGGCCTTTTAATAAAACAACTATACAACCATCCCGCCCTATGATAAACATCACATGTACATAATCACACCAACGTGTCATTCCACCATGAATATGCAATTTAGCCAACCAGTGCAGATATCATACACAATTGCATATAAGATATACAAGTTAGATAGCCAGTACACATATTGTGCACTCTTGTATATCTTCCAGTGTACTCCCCGTACACATCACGTATCCCGGCCTGAGGTCCCGGACCACAGACTCCACGTGATAAATCCACCAATGTGCCCTTCCAGCACAGACATGCACAAATTGTATATCCATATATAAAAATTAGCCAACCAGTGCACTCTGCGTATACAAATGTATATCCAGTTATACAAATTAGACAGCCAGTGCACATCTTCATTACATGTATGTTTCCAATCAAAAAGCAATAACACACAATGTAAATACACGCACCATGATATCCAACAACCATCACTCCTCAGGAGTATGGTGCAACACAATCAAAGGAACAACTCCCAAGAACAAAGAGCTTACCTCCTCTGATTCCAGCACCGGCTACCTCAGCCTCGTGTTTTCGGCCACCGATATCTTCTTTATCAAGCCCTACATCAGCCAAGAAAGATATCAAGAATGGTTCTCAACCATTTCATAAAAAGAACCCATTTTTTTTCCAGATCTCAACCCTATACAACCAACCAGTGACTTGTAAACCCCACAAAGATCTATCTGGGCATAACAAAATACCCAAAACCCAGAAAGTTATCTTTCAAGGTTGAACCTTCATCACAACAACCTTCTAAGTATATTCTTCCAAAGAACCATCACCCAAAACCGAACCTAACTCATATGGGTCATTTTTCCTCTTAAAACCAAACTCAAAAGAAACGGTAAAACTCACGTGTCTTACCTTAAAAAATGTCAAGGAAGGCTTGTGGACAACTCCTAAAAGCTTGAATGTCCTTAAAGTGCCTTATAACTCTTAAAGGTTGAAACTTTGCACTTTCTTTGAAGAAATGATCTCCTCGCCTGATGGTTTTCACAACTAACAAAGGGTGGAAACTAGTTTATAAGGTGATTCCCTTCAATCATCACATTGGATGTGAAGGTGTTTAGGTCAAGAAAAGGTTATCTAAGAAGCTTTTCTCACTCTAACAATGGAGGAAAATATGGAATAAGAGAGAGGTGTTTTAGCAAAGACGGTGGAAATAAGGTTACTACTGAACTATCTCACTTGTGCATATCTTATATTGCTTGTAAGTTAACATGCGTCCTAAAAAATGACATGAGAGCCTTCCCGCGTCAAAACAACCAGCAAGGAGTCAACACTTGTCACTTGTGTAAAGTGAACATGTAGGGCCAACACGTGTAAAAAGGCTAAGTCTAATGTTCCCTCCTCCTCCGACCTAATCCAACCTATTTCGACCGCATCCAACCTAATCTGAGTTACTACCTTGGTACTTCACAAGTCCAAGGTTCCTCCCAACCTCGTCCGGGTTCCTAACTCGGTAACCTTATCAAAAGGAGTTCCGAGCTCTTCCGATTTCTCTACCCGGTAGCTCTTACAAGTCAACTAAATACGAGCTCCTCCGAGCTCATCTGAGCTCAACCGAGATCATTGCCCGGTTGCTCATCTGAGATCACAACTCGGTAACACATCCGAGCTCATCCAAGATCACCACATGATCCTGGATTTGAAAACGTGCTATCTACACCCCTCCCTTAATCGAGTTCCAATATACACCCCCATAAAGTGACAACTCGGTTATACGAACTCAGATATATCACAGGGTCATTATATTCACCCCCTTCTAAGAATTTTGACCTCAAAATTACACCCATACCAGGCAAATAACTCGGGGTATAGCTCCAAAAGTTCTTGCTCCCGCTCCCGTGTTGCTTCCTCCGGGATCCTCCCTTCTTATAATACCTTGATTGTGGGGATAGTCTTACTCCGAATCTTCTTTTCCATCCTGTCAAGAATCTGGGATGGTCGGGTAGGACAGGTCAAATTTTCTTTAATCTGAGTAGAGTCAGGTTCTACCACATGCGAAGGATCGAGCACGTATTTCCTTAACTGGGATACGTGAAAGATATCATGCAGCCTGAACAATTGGGGAGGCAAAGCTAGCCTATAAGCCACTGGTCCTATTCTCGGAAGAATTTGATAAGGACCGATGAATCTAGGGCTTAGCTTTCTCACACCCAATGCTCGTCCAACCCCCGTGACTGGAGATAACCTCAAAAATACATGATCGCCCTCATCAAACCGTAATGGATGATGTTTGCTATCGTAATAACTCTTCTGCCGGTTTTGAGCCCGCAACAACTTGTCTCTGATCATGCGGATCTGCTCAGACGTATTCTGAACCATCTCGAGTCTAAGAAGCTTACTCTCTTCCACTCCAGTCTAGTAAGTAGGAGTCCGACACCTTCGACCATACAACGCTTCATAGGGTGCCATACCCAAACTAGCATGGAAGTTGTTGTTATACGAGAACTCCACTAGAGTTAGGTATTTATCCTAGCCCGTTCCTTGCTCCAGAGCAAAAGCTCTTAGCATGTCCTCTAGTGTTTGGATAGTTCTCTCGGTCTGCCTATCCGTTTGTGGATGATAAGCTATGCTGAGTCGCAATTGGGTCCCAAAAGCCTCTTGAAGAGCACCCCAAAATCTTGAAGTGAACTTCGGATCTCTATCACTGACAATGCTTTCTGGGACACCATGAAGTCGGACAATCTCTTTAATGTATAACTGAGCCAACCTTTCTGCAATGTAGTCAGTCCGGAAAGGTAAGAAATGAGCCAACTTGGTCAGTCCATCAACAACCACCCAAATGGAATCATATCCAGGTTGGGTTCTTGGCAATCCAACCACAAAATCCATGGAAATACTATCCCATTTCCATTCTGGAAGTTGCAAAGGTTGCAATAGGCCTGACGATCTTTGATGCTCAATCTTCACCTTCTGACATACCAAACATTTCGTAACATGCTCAGCTATATCTCTCTTCATCCCAGGCCACCAAAATTTTTTCTTCAAGTCCTGATACATCTTAGTGGATCCTGGATGAATGCTAAATCGGCCCTTGTGAGCCTCAGACAGCACCGCATCCACTAACTCGCCCTTAGGCACAACAATCCTACCTCGATATAACACCAAACCCAAGTTGTCCAGGTTCTCCCAAGACACGTCCTTCTGCCCGGACAAGGACTTCACATCTTCATCCTGGTTCTGGGCATCCCGAATTCTCATGATCAACCCGTTGTTCACCTTGGTCTCTCTCAACTCAAGACCCCGGTCACTCTCAAGAATAGTTAGGTTCTTATCCCGAAAATTCTCTATTAACTTGCATTCCTCAATCATCATGCAAGCTATGCTCATGTGCTTCCTGCTCAGAGCATCTGCCACCACATTGGCCTTTCCAGAATGGTACCTCAGCTCAAAATCATAATCCTTGATAAACTCCATCCATCTCCTTTGTCTCATATTTAACTCCTTCTGATAAAAAAGATACTTAAGACTTTTGTGGTTGCTGAACACCACAAACTTGGCACCATACAAGTAGTGCCTCCATATCTTTAAAGCAAAGACTACGACTGCCAACTCTAAGTCATGCGTAGGATAATTCTCCTCATTTGGCTTCAGTTGTCGAAAAGCATAAGCAACTACTCTCCTCTCCTGCATCAAAACACATCCCAAACCCTGCTTGGAAGCATCACAATAAACTTCAAAATTTCCCTCAAGGTCAGGAAGAACCAACACTGGAGCTGTTAACTTCAGGAAACATTCATCACATTCATGAGTCCATGCGAACGGAGTATTGATGGAGGTCCAAGTCAAGCCAAAGGTCTAGAAGGGGAGCTTGAAGCACTTCCTTTGGTGAGCCTCAAAGTACCAATGACAAGAGCTAGGACTCAAGCACTTCAAGACCATATTCAAGCAAATTTGGGCAAGCATGAAGTTACAAACCTTATCAAGGATGACAAGAGCTGGATTTTGGTGTCTCAAGTCCAATCTAATTCAATAAAGTCCAGCATTTGTTAGAAGAATTCAATAAAACATTTGTAAATCAGTTGCTACTGCTTTAATCGATTATTTTAGCTTTGTAATCGATTACAAGATGTTTAGAAGCAATCAAAAATAAGCCTTTACTGCTTTAATCGATTATTTCATCGAAATAATCGATTACCAGGAAGTCAGTTGCAAGCAGGAATCATAGCCTTACTGCTTTAATCGATTATTTGGCTAGTGTAATCAATTATTTCAGTTTCTGACTGATTTAATCGATTACCATAATGAAATAATCGATTATACCAGTCTGAGATGGTTACTGCACATTTTTTGGGAAGCAAAAGGTCACTTAGCTTAAGCTTGTCTTACAAGTTACGTTTGGGTTTCATTTTAGCTTGCATTTACATTTCATTTAGGGTCATTTAGCTTAATAATTCGTGGCCTATATAATGTCCCAAAAACTGAATATAAAGGATCTTTGGATGATTAATACAATTTCTGAATTGTGGTGAGAGTTTTCTCCCTTTGTTCTTAGTCAAGAACTTCTTGTTTCTTATCAATGGCCTCCCAGCTATTGTGGTGATTCTTGCAAGACTTATTGGAATTCCTATTCCATGGTGTCATTTCCAATCCATTCCAATTCTTCTTCCAATTCCATTTATGAATTTAGAAAAACATAAACAGCCCCATTCAATGAAAGGGATACATGCTCTATTTTGAAGTGAATTGAAGATTGATTTCCATTGCAAGGAAGATCAGGGCAAAAGGTGTTAAGATTCAGATCAGTAACACATCAAGTACCCTTCCTAGTAAGCCGGGTTAAGGGCAACACCATCTGTGAAAACCTTAGAATAAACCTTCGATAGTACCCAGCCAACCCAAGAAAACTTTGGATCTCGTACACTTTCCTGGGCTTTTCCCAATCCATCACGGCCTCTATCTTGCCGAGATCAACTGCTATTCCGGCTGTCGAGATCACATGACCAAGAAACTTCACCTTGGTCAGCCAAAATTCACACTTTGACAACTTGGCATAAAGTTGGTCATTCCTCAAAGTTTGAAGAACAACTCGGAGATGCTCGGCATGCTCCTCCTTACTCTTAGAATAAATCAATATATCATCAATAAACACCACCACAAACTGATCTAAGTAAGGTTTGAAAACCCGGTTCATATAATCGATGAACACGGCCAGAGCATTCGTGAGACCAAACGGGATCACCTGATATTCATTTGACCATACCGAGATTGGAATGCAATCTTAGGTATGTCATCAGGCTTAATCCAGATTTGATGATACCCAGATCGCAAATCAATCTTAGAAAATACACAAGCTCCCTTCATCTGATCCAACAAATCATCAATTCGAGGTAAGGGATATTTGTTCTTTATCATAACCTTATTCAATTGCCTATAATTCACACATAGCCTTATACTCCCATCCTTCTTCTTAACAAAAATAATTGGCACTCCCCATGGCGACACACTTGGTCAGATAAATTCTTTGGACAACAAGTCCTGAAGCTGCGCCTTTAACTCCCTTAGCTCCAAATGAGCCATATGTAAGGAGCTACAGAGATGGGTCCTACACCCAGGATCAAATCAATGGAGAAATCAATTCCCCTCTCGGATGGAAGCTGTGTCATTTCCTTAGGAAACACATCCATGAACTCATTCATGATCGGGATCTCTGTCAGACCCCATCCCGACCTCTCTTCTACTGCACTCAATAAGAGATAGCCTCGGGCTCCTTTCTTCATCTCTTTGCAAACTTGCAAGGTTGTGACAAGCGAAGTGGAACTCGGCCTGATTCCATCTGGAGATACCACTATCTTTTTATTGCAATAGTCCAACATGATGCCATACTTAGCCAACCAATCCATGCCCAAGATAATCTCAAGATTAGGCATCATAAGATAATACAGATCAACACTGTATTCTCGACCCTCCATACTAAACCGCATATCTCGGCAGTAAGAATCAACCCAGCACTGCTCTTTAGAAGCAGTGGTAACATCCATAGGAGGAAACAAACTAAAAATCTGTAAGTTTAGACCTAGGGCAACACGATTCTCAATGAAGGAGTGAGTAGCTCCAGAATCAAACAACACTCTCACATCACAATTATCAATAAGAATCGTACCTCGAATCAAGTCGGGAGCTCAGGCGGCTTCTTTAGCATCTATTGTGTAAATCCGTCCTGAAGGTGGTGCTACTGAAATAATGGGAGTAGCTACAACCCGATTATCTCCTTGAGGACACTCTCTAGCAAAATGACTCCGCTGTCCACAGTTGAAACAATTAACTTGACCAGTGGGACATCTTCCGCAATGGTTCCTGTAACACCCTAAAATTTTAATATAACAGTCAATTGATATTCAAAATTACTGGGTGAAATATTAATTAGAGGCAGTACAAAAAGATGTAGGGCAAATGACGATTATGTCCCTAGGGTAAAAAAAAATGACAATATTGCCCCTAGACATTTTTGGAAATGACCAACATATCCTA
>QARZ01038576.1:64721-77407 GCA_013407115.1 Glycine latifolia
ATCAAGTCCTCATTAGCCTTCAACAAGGCCTCATTCACCTGCCTCTGATACCATAAAATGTAACGATCCCGTATGCATCCGGTTCATTAACATTATAATATGGTCTTAAGCGCAGCAATACTTAACGTAATTAAGTAAACACAAAAGCATTAAAATAATACAAGTCATCATCTTACGTCATACAATACAACTAAAACATTATGTATGGAATTTTGATATACATACTGGTACTCGGGTTCTGTTCCAAAAGGTATATCATACAAAGCAACCCATACTGGGCTACAAAATATACAACAAAAATTGAGCCAACAGGCTCTCCAAAAAGAACCGTCTTCCAAAAATCCGCTTCCTCGAACCCGGCCTCGGTCTCTTGTCCGGAATCCTCAATTAGTAGCCAAACCGGCCTCAGCCAACTCGGCCTCTCAATTGAGATCCGCTGAACAACCCCTACTCGGGTCTCTTACCCCGGACCTCGTCTTCCGCTCTTTGGCTATCACTTGCAATAAAATATGATCCCAAACCGGGGTGAGATACAATCTTAGTAAACTCAGGGTTCTTGGAGACTCACCTCCCTCTTGTTCACTTCCACAGTACATAGTATTTATATTGGCATTACAAATAACATAGCCAACCGGCCTTTTAATAAAACAACTGTACAGCCATCCTGGCCTATGATAAACATCACATGTACATAATCACACCAACGTGCCATTCCACCACAAATATGCAATTTAGCCAACCAGTGCAGATATCATACACAATTGCATATAAGATATACAAGATAGACAGCCAGTATACATATTGTGTACTCTTGTATATCTTCTAGTGTACTTCGCGTACACATCATGTATGCTGGTCTGAGGTCTCGGACCACAGACTCCATGTGATAAATCCACCAATGTGCCCTTCCAGCACAGACATGCACAAATGTATATCCAGATATACAAATTAGCCAACCAGTGCACTCTGCGTACACAAATGTATATCCAGTTATACAAATTAGACAGCCAATGCACATCTCCATTACATGTATGTTTCCAATCAAAAAGCAATAACACACAATGTAAATACACGCACCATGATATCCATCAACAATCACTCCCCAGGAGTATGGTGCAACACAATTACCTCCTCTAATTCCAGCACCGGCTACCTCAGTCTCGTGTTTTCGACCACCGATATCTTCTTTATCAAGCCCTACATCAAGCAAGAAAGATATCAAGAATGATTCTCAACCGTTTCATAAAAAGAGCCCAGTTCTTTTTCAGATCTCAACCCTATACAACCAACCAGTGACTTGTAAACCCCACAAAGATCTATCCGGGCATAACAAAATACCCAAAACCTAGAAAAGTTATCTTTCAAGGTTGAACCTTCATCACAAAAACCTTCTAAGTATATTCTTCCAATGAACCATCACCCAAAATCGAACCTAACTCATATGGGTCATTTTTCCTCTTAAAACCAAACTCAAAAGAAACGGTAAAACTCACGTGGCTTACCTTAAACACGTCAAGGAAGGCTTGTGGACAACTCCTAAAAGCTTGAATGTCCTTAAAGTGCCTTATAACTCTGAAAGGTTGGAACTTTGCACTTTCTTTGAAGGAATGATCTCCTCGCCTGATGGTTTTCACAACTAACAAAGGGTCGAAACTAGTTTATAAGGTGATTCCCTTCAATCCTCATGTTGGGTGTGAAGGTGTTTAGGTCAAGAAAAGGTTATCTAAGAAGCTTTTCTCACTCTAACAATGGAGGAAAACATGGAATAAGAGAGAGAAGGTATTTTAGCAAAGACGGTGGAAATAAGGTTACTACTGAAATATCTCACTTGTGCATATTTTATATAGCTTGTAAGTTAACATACGTCCGAAAAAATAACATGAGAGCCTTCCCGCATCAAAACAATCAGCAGGGAGTTAACACGTGTCACTTGTGTAAAGTGAACATGTAGGGCCAACACGTGTAAAAAGGCTAAGTCTAATGTTCCCTCCTCCCCCGACCTCATCCGGCCTAATCCAACCTATTCCTACCTCATCCGACCTAATCCAACTTACTACCTTGGTACTTCACAAGTCCAAGGTTCCTCACAACCTCGTCCGGGTTCCTAACCTGGTAACCTTATCAAAAGGGGTTCTTGTAACACCCTCAGATTTCAATATATATGTGCATTATCTGGTAAATGTACATTTCTAAAATAACTGACGTAAATACCCTTAGATATTTTTGAAAATGACTAAAATGTCCTTAGACAATTCCACAAATGACGGTTAGGTCCTTAAGGTAAATGACTAAAATGCCCCTGAAAAACTTGTACAAATGACCAAAATACCCTTTTTGCTCTGGTAAGGTCAGAAAGCCCAGAAAAATTATAAAAAATTTATAAAAGTTTAGTAGGCCTCTAGACAAAGAATTATTGACACTCTTATTATAAAAAAGTTATGAAATAGAATTTTTAGAAATTTTGAAAGAAAATTCAAAAAGAATGAAATAAAAATTAATCTGAGATTGATAAAAACACAGAAACAAGAAAGGTGTAATCTGGAGAATTTTCTTCTAATTATAAAAGGAACAAAACCTTAAATAAATGGTTTATACATTTTACTAAATAAAAACAAAATCAACCAATAGGAATTCAGAAAAGTCATTGTGAAGAAAGTTAAGAAACATTTCAAAATTGACTATCAAAACATACTATAACTTAGTCTAATTTCTAACTAATTTTAGAAATTAGTACCTTCAATAAAATAATTAAAACCAAGCATTCCTAAGATATGAAAATATTTGTGATTAATAAAAGAAAAGATGTTAAGAAAATTACAAAAACCAAAAGCTAGCAAAATAAGATACCAAACCGTAAAGCATGAAAACAAAACGGAAATTGCCACACCAAATGGACTAGCACGTGAAACATGTAGACAACAACAAGAAGAATGTAGAAAAAGCAAGAAGGACACATGGAAGACCAAGAATTAATAGCCAATTAGAATGAAACAAAGCAAAAGTAAAGACATCATTACTTAAGCTAATTATTGGAAGATATTTTGAAGCAAAAGGCCAATCCCTTTATAAACCAAGTGGGGACCGTGAAAAAAAGAGGTGCAGCCCTTGAAAGCTAATTCCAAGTTTTAAAAGCCTTTCCAAGAAGAACTCAAGTTTAGAAGAAATTAAAAACAGCCGTACATTACTACCTTGCTTTGACCGTGCACTAGCTTTCATTTTAACTTCCTATCACTTTCAAAATCCAAAACCAAGCCACTAAATTCCACAATCTCACGTGGAGCTTAAGGGAAAGAGAACAAGTGCTGTTCAAATTTAGAAACATACAAGGTATGGGAAGTACTTTAATAAACATGAATTAGGTAATTGATTAGGATAATTTAACTTCTAATCTTCTAGGATTAAAGCTATGTTTAAAGTAAGCATGCCATGTGTTTGATAAAAAAATCCTAAAATGATTAATTCCATTTTGTGGCCTTTGTAAATTAATTATTTGATGAGTCTTTGATTTAACGTAGCTGTATGTTTTTATTTCTTAGTTTGGTAGTTGCTGTATATTTTATTTCTTGGCTGTATTATAAATTTAAACGATTACTATTAATTTATTTGTATTTGGATACTGCTGTAATTAAATATTGTTGTAGGTTAATTTCCTTAGTTGCTGTAAATTAACTCAATAAAGCTGTATGCTGTTGTCGTATTTAATTAAATTGATGTTTGTATGCATGATGCTGTATGCATGCTGTTGTTGTATTTAATTGAATTATTGTATATTATTTGTTGATGTAAGCTGTATGATATGCGGTATGTGGCTGTAATTAAGAAATTGATGTTGCTGTATGTTATTTCATGGAGAGGCTGTAAGCTGTATGTCATTGCTGTTGCTGTATATTTTATTTGGTTGTGGTATGTTACTGTATTTAATGCTGATGAATAATAATAGGGTGCTGTATGCTGCTGTATATTCTAGGATTTAATAGGTGGCGGTAGGCTGCTATGTATTTTATGTTGCTGTATTTAAATTGGGTTGCTGTATATTAATTTATTTATGTTGCTGTATGATATTTTAACAATTAATGATGAGTTATGATGAAGATTCTATGCTTCTTTTTATTAAGAATGAAGTCATGGATACAAGATTAAGATTCATGTTGAAGATTATTTCCTTAATAACTGTGGGCACTTATACCGTTGATATTGATGGATGAGAAAAATTTCTATAAGTGCCAAGTTGTGAGAATTTGAGAAATAATGTAATGGTAAAGAGAAATTGAAAATAAAATGAAACCATTACATGCATCATTATATTTGATTATACCCCTCAGAGTGGAGGGAGGTTTCACTAGAGTGGGTGAAACTATTTTATGGTACCTTGTTACCCCTCAGAGTGGAGGGAGATTCCACTAGAGTGGGTGGAATTATTTGATTATACCCCTCAGAGTGGAGGGAGGTTTCACTAGAGTGGGTGAAACTATTTGAATTATGGTACCCTGTGATGATTAGCTGAGATCTCAGTCATGCATCATTTAATAAAGAAAGCATGCATCATTCATCATCTAACTGTTTATAAGTGTTATTTTATGTTTCTGTATAATTGTTATTCATTTTAAAAGTTTGTTATGTGTTTATTTCATTTTGTCAATTATCTGATCATGTTTATTAAATACTTACCCGAGTGTGTCTGTGGTTGACACCTGTGATGACCCCAATTTATTTGGGCGAGCAGAGGAACAGTGAAATGCTTAATTATGGAGGAGCTTGATGAATTATGTGCTGTGTTTTGGCTTGTTATCTGGATGATATCACTTGCTGTTGCTGCTTTTGGGAATTCTGTACTTTTTGGGTGATCAGTATTATATTTTGATAGCCTGTATTCTATGTTGGATGACTGTATCACGGACTATTATATTTCCTTATGTGAAATAACTCTGATTATGAATTATGTTAAAATTATTTTACCATCGCGAACCGACTAGAATAGTATGTTACGTAAATAAATTCCGTAGAAAAAAAAAAATTCTTCGTAACATAGTAGTGTAAACGATTAAATACGAACGGCGTATTAATCAAAAATAGTAAAATAAAACGGAGGTGTTATAGTTCTGAGCTCTTTCGGTTTCTCTACCCGGTAGCTCTTACAAGTCAACTAAATATGAGTTCCTTCGAGCTCATCCGAGCTCAACCAGGATCATTACCCGGTTGCTCATCTGAGATCACAACTTGGTAACACATCTGAGCTCATCCGAGATCACCCCACAATCCTGGATTTGAAAAGGTGCTATCTAGACCCCTCCCTTAACTGAGTTCCAATATACACCCCCCCTAAAGTGACAACTCGGTCATACGAACCTGGATATATCACAGGGTCATTATATTGGTGTTCTTAGATTCAGGGGGAGTCTAAGGGGTGTACCAAAATTGGCCTTGAGAATATTGTTGCAGCCAAGAGTGGTAGGACAAAATACTTGTTTAATAAAGTTTTGATTGTAAAATAAAATTGGACATAACTTTGTTTGAGTTTTAGGCTGGGAGTTGGGCTTTGAAAAGTGTAATTAGCATGATTAGATTGATTAGATGGGCCAAATCAGGGCCCATCCTTTCCTACTGACTCAATCACTATATATTAGTGTAATTAGTTTGTTAAGGAGTTACTTCATTTGGTACAAATAAAATTTTTAGTTTTTTACAAGTTTTCATAATTAAAATTTCTCTCTTTTTTTCTCAACTGTTCTTTGTTGTTCTTCATTTCATTTATGTTCTTCTATTTTATTGCACAAATATCATGGCTCTTCCACTGATGATGATCATGGAAGGCTAAACAATCAATCAATCCAAGGATCCAATCAAAGCAATGAGAATTTGAGTTCTGGTTTGGTATTTCAATTTTTGTGTGAATGTTTATTTTCTTTTTCAATCCTCCCTTCAATTTTCATAATTATGAATGTGTTTAGGATTGGAAACGAATTAGGTTATGAATTCATTTCCTAATATTGAATTTCAATCATAGATTGTTTGGATGATATTTCAATTAGGTTTGTGGTTTCAATTAATTTAGGAGTTAATTCTATTGAACTGCTTCTAATGACATTAATTGAACTTTCATAATGAGATCATTATTTGAGAACTACGATAATTCACATCGATTGGTTTGGTGAATTAGATTGATATTCTTTAATCTTTTTTACAATATCTTTTATCAATTATGTCAGTTTCTACATTTTTCTTCAATTTTAGTTTCTGTTTTCCCAATTTTTGTTCATTGCCTGCAAACTATTAGATTAAAATCTCCCTGTTGTTTACCAATGAATTGAAGTTGAAAATAAATTGATCGTATCTCTGAGTCGATCTAGGTTAATCCTGTGCTACAGAATTAGTGTAGTTTTGTTTGTTTTGAAGCGATGTGTAACGAGCCGCCTCGTCGCTACTGTATCACTGTCTCTTAATCACGTTATTAACATGTTTTAGATGAAAACCCCTTAGTTTTTCTTTTGATTATGAAAACAGTAGTAAGTTTTTCATGAGCATGTAATAACCATCATCATAAAGATTAAACATGTAAATAAGATATGTACAAGACATCTCATATATATATATATATATATATATATATATATATACATATATGAAATGTAGTTTTAAGTGTAGGTAGAGTTGACCATGTTTAAAATGTATAAACTTTTCAAAAGAAACAAGAAATTACACAGCGAAAGGTAACTCTCAAAAAGACACAGTTCTTGGCCGGAGTCTGATCCGTTGTCATCCTGGCAACTCGGCGGCTCTAACCAAAAGGGATCGTCTTCCCGGTCTCCTACTGCTATCCGTCTGCTCACACGAACACAGTTTGTGATCATCACAGGTACCAAACCACACGGTACAACAAAGCAAAGGTGAGTTTATCATGTTAAACAACAAACAATAAATAACATCAGTTAGGGAAGGCAATCCAAACATCACAATATTAGCATAAGATCCAAGCATTTCATCACACAATCAACACGGACAGTCATTCAACCATATTCCACAAGTCAACTTATAATGCTAGCATGATGCATGCTCCTGACTCATCTCTCAGCATGCCATGTGGTACCATCCCAAAAATAGTCCATTCCTGTGGTCCTGATGATGTAGTAGCTTGTGTGGGTCACTCTATCGTGCACAGGCTGCTGCTCCCCCCAGTGGTGATCAACCCCGAGGTGTTAGAAAGAGTTCCTAACAGATGTGACCCCCCAGTAGCCCGGTACCCTACAGCCAATCATCCTATTTCTGTCATGCTGTTGCGAACACGGCAAGTGTACCGCTCGTTCAAGTAATAAAATGATAAGTAAGATATCGTTCCCACTAGGATTGAGGCACTAAATTTAATTGTAATTTAGAGTCTTTAAATTGGAAGAGAAATAATATAATTGAAAGAATATGATTGTGATTTGAATTAAGAAATTTTAACAAAACTGAACTAAAATTAAGAAAATTCAAACGCGATGTAAATTGAAGATTATGCAGTAATGAGGAATAATTGTGGTTAAAGCACAATCACCTCTGACCCTTATCTTCTGTAATTAAATTGGTTATTAAATTCGCTTACTCTAATTGTTCAAAGGATATATCTTATGTAATTTAGTTAAACCCTTATTCCTCGGTCATTTAACCCTTTAATCTAATTAAGAATTCTAATTCCTTAGCAATCCCTTCTTAAATTAAGCCTTGAGCTAATATATTTATTACTCTGCAATTCTGCACCCCTATCCCTAGGTGATGTAAAGATTGTTACTCTACCGCTTTCAGAAACTAAAATCCCAATATCCCTATTGTGAATCCTAGCTCTTGGAACCCTAACAAATTGGTCAAGTCTATTGAGGCAAAAGTAATTAAAGAACAAGATAGAGCAAAACAATTATCATAAACTGTATCAATACCAATTCAAATTACATAAGAGTTCACATTAGCTTTGGCTTCAACCACAATCAAAGAGGAATTAGCCAGACATGATTATGTCTGGCTTGAATACAATAATGATAAGGTAGATTAGAAAGAATACAAAGAATGAAGAGTAAGCAAACCCCTCAATCTTGGCCTCCTTCTTGATCTTCCTCATTTCTTGATCTCCTTTAATGCCTCTTTTCCTTGTTTCTGCCTCTGTGTTCGTCCTTCCAAATGTCCTACTACTTTCCTATTTATATCTAGGTCATAAAAACCCTAATATCTTTTATTCTTATGTTATCTTTAAGCTAATTCGTATTTCCCAGCGTCGCCCGCGCGATTGGCGCCAGCTTCCAGTAAGTGTGGCGTGATCCGTGTGGCTCTGGCGCAGTTGGCGCCAGCTTCCAGTAAGTCCTATGCGATCAGCGTGGCCTTGGCACGGTTGGCGCGAGACTCCAGAAATCCTTAGCTCTTTATTTTGCTCCTTTTCTTGGCTCCTAACATCAAAATATTATAGAATCAGTGATAAACATAATAATGATGAACTTTGTACTTATTCTAGCATTTATTTGACATTTTATGCTTAGTTTCTTAATGAATTTAACCTAAAAACTACATATGCTAGTAGCATATCAAATAATTCCCAGATTTAGATATTGCTGTCCTCAGCAATAAAACAAAACAATATTGCAATGGAAACTATATTCAACAATCAAGCATATCATCACATACACAATCTCAGAACTATTCTGTTAAATGCAATTGAATTCCATATGAAAATTTCAAGAATACTTTTCAAGTCTATCAACATAGAATATTAACTTGAATACCCCTCACTAAGAGATATAAATCACTCATCACTCAAGTGTCTTGGGTAAAATATCATCCCTCAATTCCTCCAAAGCTATAATACTACCATAGGCTTGATTATGTTCTCAAGTTCCTGAAAATAAGAAACATGAATGGCTGCACAGTTAATCAAAAGGTCTTTACAAGGTTGTAACTTGGCCTGGCTTAAGGGTAGGAATCATTTGGATAGTGGCTAAAATTGAGATTGAATTCTATTAGAATTAGTCAAGTTCACTTAACCAATCTACCACTCTTATTCTCATGTCCACCTTTTTACATTTGTCCCTCATTTTATCTCTGTTTCTTCTATCTTCTTTTTTTCTCTTATTTTTTCTTTTTCAACACACTGTAAACAGAGAGAATAGAATAATGAGAAAATATATTTAGATCCACCAGCTTGTATTTCAGACTTGTTATTTCCCAACTGGATTGTTCACTAGATTTGGTTTTTGCCAGATCTGTTCTGTTGGCACTTCAACACCAAACCCAGAATTGTCTTCTTGGGTAACTTTGTCTTTCCTTTTACCCTATCTTTTCTTTCCTATAGACATTCCTCTTCCTATTTTTCAACATCTAGTAGACTTGATTCTAACTCTCCTTTCTTCCAATCTCAAATAAGATGGTCAAAGATAAGTTTTAAATGTTAGGTGAATGAATAGAAAAGGCTTAGACTCAAAGGGGTTTAACAATGGAAAATTATTAAGGTAAGGTCATTTGGCTCTAGCTTAAAAAGAAGAAACAATGCCTTTATCATATCAACCATGCAAGTACTATAGAGAAACAAATCAAGTTCTAGAGTATTATTCACAATGAGGTCACTCTGAAAAGAAAATTTTCTATATATATAGGCTCAATCCTCACAAGCTATAGTATCAAGCTAGATTCTTTTAATTTCCTATCAAGTATCTTATTCTTTTCACAATGTACTTCAATCACAAAAACTAACCTAGTTCTAATCATGTCATATGCAAATCTATACTCTACTTATCTCCCATATATTTCCAAAACAATCATCATTCAATCCAATTTATCACTGCATTAGCAATTCCAAATCTGAAAATTAGCATAACATGCTCTAACATTTTATTCACTTAATTCTTAAAAGAACATAATTTTTTTTTTATTTTCTAATTAACTTCTAGTTTATTCTAAATTCTGTTAAACATCTTTTGTTTCTTCAAATATGATTCTTCAAAAATAACACATATGCATTCCCCATTCCCAGATTTTAAACATTGTTGTCCCCAGCAATAAATTTATATTCTAAGGAAAACACATATCCGCATTATTTGAAAAATTATCTTTGTACCACCAACATCAATGTAAACAAAATTATTTAACTAAAAATTAAAACTAATTCAATTCAAACACATGCATAATATAAATTACTTAAACTTAAATTGTTCTACATGCAATGAAATAAAATAACTTAAACATAAAAACAGAAAAGCAATTAAAATATTGTCCAATTTTCTGCAAAATGTCACTCCTTGGCCTCCATAATGTCATCATCAGCGTCTTGAGGTACTGCAACAGTTGCCACTGATGGCTGAGAAGGATGGGAAGGCCCAGGAGAAACATGGAATGTTGATACCTGCTGTGGCTAGTAAGTAGTGAAGTCAATGGAGAAATGTTTGCAGAAGTCCTCCATCATCGTCATCTGATACTCCAATTGGGATTGGATCTGCACATAACTTGGAGAATCTTCATAGACCAACTCATGACGTCGGGCTCTAGTGGTAGTAGAAGAAAGCGGTGGCGGTGCTCGAACTTCTAGTTGAGGAATCTCATCACGAGGACTCTTATTAGCAATTTCTTCAGGTTGTAACTTTGAAGCTCGAATCAGTTGCTCCTGCCACACATTTTCTACCGCAGCCAGATAAGTCTTATGCGTCATGACGGATGCTATCTTCACATCCTCAGGTTCATCATCTGGAATCTTCAAACCTACCTTCATACAAAGATGAGAAATAAGTGAGGAATGGGCAAGGAGAGACTTACTGCTACCATCTTGGATCATGTGCAGTATCCTATCAGACAAGATACTGGAAATGTTAAGATTATCATCTCCCAGTAGCACATGTATAAGAATGGCCCTTTCAACATTCACATCTATTAAGTTTGTAGATGGAGTGACAGTATGATTGTTAAATTGGTGCCAAAATTCCGCCTCTCCGGTAAGATCTTGCTTCCTCAACTTTTCAGGTACATAATCCATTCCAGGCTTGGTCTTCCAAGCAGTGTACAACCCAGTAATGCCTCTTCGGATCTCATCTGCAAGTTGAGGCATGTCATCTCTATAAACGCTCTTACTTGTGATGGGTTGCATCCTATAAAATTTCTTACTGAAAGCACAGGATTGAAGACTGTAATAGCTAGTCTCCAAAAAGCTTTCAATAAACTCATGGTCAAATGGGACTTCAACCCCTCTTACCCAACTTACTCTCTGTCTTCCCATAGTTTCTCTATCAACATTGGCCAGAAACTTCTTCAGGATGGCACTAGGGCTTGGCTCAGCGTAACTTACCAAGGTCTGCCAATCTCTCCTAGTGATCACCTCCAAGATAAGTGAACCGTCAGGCAAAAATTCCCAATCGATCCTTTTCTCTGGGATGATTTTCTTCGGTGCATACCAGTTTTCATATCTTTGTTGACAGTCAATGGTGCGGAAACGATTCGCATCAAAATCAGAATTCCTTGCCCTCTTGGTACCTGATGTAGCACCCTTCTTCTTCTCCTTTTCTATTTGCTTTCCCTGAAACTCAGAAAAATTCCACAATGAGTATACAATGAATTCCCAGATTGCTTGCAATCATATCTCTAATATTTCTTTATTTCAGGATAACAAACAGAGAATTAAAGTCATAATATAATCATACTTTGGGAATTAAAACAAAGCATTTGACAATGGATATACAAATAAATCCTCTCCTATAATTCCCAGATTTATTTGATTCTATATGACTCAATTATAACTTAAGAGGATTAGAAAAACATGCTTTTATCATTATGATTAGGAAATAAAATCTTTAAATAGAATAAGAATAAAATAATAAGAATAACATAATAGCCATTCCTAGATTTTATTTCCTACTCTAAGTCTCAAATTATTTTGACCAAAGCCATATACATTTTAATTCTTAAAAACAACCCTAGTATTAGCATTAAAATCAAATTAGCAATTTAATCATCAAAGTCAAAAGTCTTGTGTCCTAAAACATAATTAAGCATGCTATTTTAATTTCTAAGATTTGAAAACATTCTATTCATATCATCAAGGTTATAATCTAAGAAACAAAACATATCAAAGCAATCCCCTTAGCCATTTATCATAAAAATAACAAGCACTTGATTTGCAGCTAGCGCGGATGGCGCCAAGTCTCACACGAGTCGCGTGGGCTGCAGAATAGAAAAACTCATGAATCCCAGCTGGCGCTACTCGCGCCAACCCTCGCACTGGTCGCGTGGACTGGGTTCTTGCCCTAAACTCTATCAATCATCTCCAGAATCAATCCAAACCATCATGCATACCAATCTAAACCCTAAAGAATATAAAACACAAAGATTAACAAGAGAAATATATACCTTATCCTTAGCCATTTGAAAAGAATCAAGAACTTGAAATAGAACACAATGTTGCTTCCAAAATAGAAAGAACTTCAGAATGAACAAGCAATTTGGTCTACTTTCAATTGCTACTCAGAATTAAAGCGAAATTGGATGAGAATAAGGTAAAGAATGCAATGCATTTATAGGCTTTTTAGAATAAAGAGAGGTTAATGGTGGTTATGAAGAAAATGTAACTGACATAGGAGTTAATGGCAGTTAAATGTGCTTGCAACGTTTTGAATGGGAACGGCTAAAAGTTGTAATTGCTGAGTTTGGAATAGGGTTCCCAAAATAGGGTTTCAGTTTTTTTTTTT
>QARZ01038591.1:427-16298 GCA_013407115.1 Glycine latifolia
CATATCTACTCCATACTTCATCTAAACACTTCCTACCCAACTAGGAAGTGTTTAGATGAAGTATGGAGTAGATATGAAGCTTCCTACTTCGTTAATTGCGGAAAGAGGCGTGGGGAAGAAGAACTCACTTTTGGCCCAAAATTTCGTAAAAATGGCCTTTTATAGGCCCCCAGTCCGCGTTCCCACGCTAACCGCGCCATTCCCACGCTATCCGCGCCAAAAATGCGCAAGAAATGGCTTTCTGGAGCATTCCCATGCTAACCGCGCCATATCTGACGCTAATCGTGCCATAATCCACGCTAATCGCGTCACATGGCCGCGTAATGGCGCTAATGGCGCTGGATCTCACGCTAATCGCGCGGCACTATTCACAGGCCAAAATTTTTTGTTTTTTTTTTTTTTTACAAAACTTGGGTTATTATACCCATCAAATTAGAGGTGCGATCAACACCATTGCAAGCAGATTCTTCTATGAAGGATCGTCTAGCCAATGCTAGAAATGGAACCTTCATGCTATTCGGGATATCGACATTAACTGTGTCGATATTCCATCACCAAGGACCCTTCCTCCCATTACATTCACTGATGGAGACTTTGAGGGTATCAACCTTATTAACCAAAATGATCCCATGGTGATCTCTATAGTGATCGCCAATTTTATGGTATCAAAAGTTCTTATCGATCAGGGTAGTTCTACAGACATCCTGTATTGGAAGACATTCTCGAGGCTTGAAATCTCACCAGGCACAATTCACCCTCACCCTGGACCCCTCCTTGGCTTTGCAGGAGAAAGGGTTGAAACCAGAGGTTACATGGACCCCATGACCACCTTTGGTCAAGGCTCACTCTCGAGGAGCTTCACTATCAGGTATCTAATCATTGATGCTGACACTTCTTATTTTGCTTTGATTGGCAGAAAAATATTGAACGAGCTTGGAGCTATCATACCAACACCTCACCTGAAGATGAAGTTCCCCACTATGACGGGAGAAATAGTTACTGTCAAGGCAGACCAAAGGAAAGCCTGACAATGCTATATAGAAAGTCTCAGAGTACCATCATATCCTTCCACTAGGGAGCTTAGCAGATACCATCTCACATCGGGGGGTACTAGCCAAGTCACGAGCATAGACAAAGGGTCCACCTTCCTAACTCTAATTGTCTACACAGCTCACCAGGATGATACATTTGATGTAGATCCACGCGATGACACCATTGACAAAGTACCAAAGCCCGTAGAAGAACTCGTCAAGTTGCAGCTTGGACCCAAACTCGGGAAATGCACACAGCTCAGCAAAGACCTCACCAGCCATGAGCATAGACACATGGCCGACATCCTCCGCAAAAATGTAGATCTATTCGCCTAGAAACCATCCGATATGCTAGGTATTAATCCCATCATTATATGCCACAAGCTGGCAATATGCCCTCAAGCTAGACCAATAGCACAAAAGAAAAGGAAGATAGGGGATGAAAGGCGTAAGGTGGTCAAAGAAGAAGTTGACAAATTACTAAAGGCCAACTTTATTAGGGAAGTCAAATACTCCACTTGGCTCGCCAATGTCGTGATGGTCAAAAAGGCCAACAACAAGTGGTGCATGTGCACTGACTTCACCGACCTTAACAAGGTGTTTCTCAAATATGCATACATATTGCCTAGTATTAACAGGCTAGTCGATGGTGTGTTAGGGTTCCAAATACTTAGTTTCCTGAATGCATATTCCAGGTACAACCAAATCAGGATGCAACCCCCAGACAAGGAGAAAATGACATTCATCATTGAAGATGCCAACTATTGTTATAAGGTCATGCCCTTCGGCCTAAAAAATGCAGGCGCCACATACCAATGACTAATGGACCGAGTCTTCAAAAAATAGGTCAGACAAAATGTCGAGATATATGTTGACGACATGGTCATCAAATCCCAGAGTGTAGCCCAGCATGTAGCGAACTTAGAAGAAGTTTTGAAGAAATCCGGAAGTATGACATGCGCCTCAATCTAGAGAAGTGTACATTTGGGGTAAGTGGCGGCAAATTCCTTGGTTTGATTACACACCGAGGAATTGAAGCCAACCCTGACAAATGTACAACCATATTGAAGATGCACAGCCTAACCAATGTCTCAGAAGTTCAAAAACTAAACGGTAGACTAGCGACCCTGTCTAAATTCCTCCCAAAGCTCACCGAAAAGGTGAAACCCTTCTACAAGCTGCTCATAAAGACTAAACCCTTCCTCTGGGATGAGGCATGTGAGCAAGTTTTCGAAGCATTCAAGAAAACCATTGCTACACCACCCATTTTGAGTCGACCTAGACTAGGAGCACCACTGCTCCTCTATCTCTCAGTAGCAGATAAGGCTGTCAGCTCATCCCTTGTTCAAGAAGAAGGGAAATATCAACTCCCCATTTTTTCACCAGTCGCATGCTACACGATGCCGAGAAACGCTATCAAATGATAGAAAATATACCATTGGCACTTGTCACTTCCGCCAAACGCCTTCAACCCTACTTTCAAAGCCACCAATTGATAGTTAAAACATATTATCCCATTAAATAGGTGTTGAGAAAGCCTGAACTGTCAGGAAGAATGGTGGCATGGTCGGTCAAATTGTCAGAATTCGACCTCCATTATGAACCTCGCGGCCCCATGAAAACATAATTCATGGCATACTTCCTCACAGAATTCATAGGTAATGACAAAGTCACCCCAGACTAGTGGAATCTTTACATGGATGGAGTGTCCAACGTGTAGGGAAGCAGAATCGGAATCATCCTTGAAAGGCCTATCAATGTTACACTAGAAAAAGCCCTTAAGGTCAACTTAAAAGCTTTAAATAACCAAGCCGAGTACGAGGCACTCATAGCAGGTGTCAAACTTTCAAAAGAAGTTAGAGCTAAACAACTAAGATGCTACTCGGGCTCACAACTTGTTCAGGGACAAGTCGCCAATAAATTCCAGACTAAAGAAGCCATACTCCTCCAATATTATCACATGGCAAGAACATTCATCGACAGTTTTGAGTGCTTCAAAATGTATCACATACCAAGAGAGCAACACTAGGACAAACCTGCTCTCCAAGCTGGCCAGTACCAAGGAGACCAAACACCTAAAAAATATCATCCAGGAAATAATCCAAGCTCCCACCATAGACACCCAAGAGGTAATGGCAGGCAAAGAGGAGGAACCCAACTAGATGACTCCTTATAAAAAATTTCTCATCAAAAGGGCACTACCAATAGATGAAAATGAGGTTAGACGTCTAGAAAGGAAAGCAGTTACTATATCATCCTCGATGGTGAATTATTCAAAAGAAGACTGACAACACCTCTACTCAAATGTCTAAACAGCTAGCAAGCGGACTACATTCTGAGAGAACTTCATGATGGGATTTTACGGCCTTCACACAAGAGAATGTTCCCTTGCCACTAGATAGTACGAGTAGGATACTATTGTCCAACACTCAGAGCTTACGCCTAAACTTCACTCAAAGGTGCAAAAAATGCCAGGAATTTGCGAACGTCCCATGTACTCCTCCTGACAATCTCCACACTCTGACCTTTCCTTATCCCTTCGCCATGTAGGGAATGGACATCCTAGAGCCTCTACCAAAAGTCCCAGGAGCGGTCAAATTCCTATTGGTGGCCATTGATTACTTCACCAAGTGGATAGAAGAAAAACTCTTACGTGAGATAACTGCCAGTGAGGTAGAAAACTTCAATTGGAAACATCTCGTATGCAAGTAGGGTCTACCCTTCGCCATTATAATCGACAATGGCATGTAATTTAGAGCATAGACCTGCGAAGATTTCCTCACAAGGCTAGGTGTCAAGCACCTTGTCACTTCTGTCGAACACCTCCAGATCAATGGCCAGGTGGAGGCAGTAAATAGAGTCATCCTCTGAGCCCTACGTACTAGATTAGACAAGTCTTTGGAAGGAAAAACTCCCTAGTATACTCTGGGCTTAGCATTGCTTACCTCATACAACTACACATAAAACCTTTTTTCAACTTATATATGGAAAAAGGGTCATGATTCCCGTTGAAGTCGGGGAACCATCGACAAGGAGGTTGTTGTTTCAAGAACAACAAAATGAAGAAAACATGAGGGTCAAGCTAGAAACAATGGAGGAAATCCAAGACATGGCCAGACTTAGATACAACACTAAGGTTCAACCACAAACCTTCCAGCCAGTCGACCTAGTCTAGCGTGTCCAGGGTAAAGCCAGAAAAGATCCTCGCGCAAGAAAGCTTGGACCCAACTGGGATGGCACATTCAGGATCGTCACTAGCTTGGACAATTGCACTTACAAGCTACAAGAACTAGGTGGTAAAGCAATTCCAAGAACATGAAATGCTACCCACCTGAAGTTCTACTACAGCTAAAATATCGAAGCCTAGATGTCCTATCCTTATTGCACAAAACCCAAGACACGGTCTTGGTACACTTACTCATTTGGAACCTCGACAAGCAGAGCCATGGGATCAACTATTTACAAAGAATAGGCGTCTAAGGTTCACCCTTGACGTTCAAAACCAAAGACACATTCTTGGTAACTCTGCTACTTTAAAACATTCACAAGTAAAGTTCAAGGTTCAACTATTCACCCTCGAAGAAGAAGCAAAATGAGACATCATCAAAATACAGGGTCTCATTCTCTACGATGAAAGGACGCCATTCAAGCGATATTCCCTCATCAACACAAGAAACTCATAAACAGAAGACAACAACATACAAAAAATAAAAACAGAAGATTGAAGGCGAAAAAAGAAGAATATTTACATTAAATGATTTGTCAAAATTACATGGCCCTCGCGGCCCAAAGCTAAAAAAGCAAAAATAATGAGGAAAAATGGCAGCCTAGACATTGGCCCGTCACTAGCACCCTCTTAGACGGAAGCAATCTCCTCTTCATCAAGCAGGATACCGCTCTTTCACATCCTTGAAAAGGTCAAAGAGACCCAAGTCAAGGTCTTTAGCAAAGAAATCGGCCTACCTAACAGCCTTGAGAAGCCTTTTTCATGTTATTCCACCGCCTTTCGCTTGTAGATGGACAGCTTGTCCTTAAGCTCCTTGCTAACAGCTATTCCGTCGAAGTCTTAAGCTCAAACTCCTTTATTCATACCTCCAAGTAAACCACCTTCTTGGCAAGCTCATCTCTCTCGACAACAGCCCTGTCGACCTTGGCCTCCAACTCTTTCTTTTCCCTTAGCAAGGTCTTACCATGACTGACCAGCTTATCACCATCCACCTGGGTGCGAAGCAATTTGGCCAAGGCACTACTAGCCTTGGCAGAGAGATAATGATTAGACTTGACCACCTCAGCCAAGGCCATAATAGCGTTGTTCACCTTGGCAGATAGCAAACTTCAGCCTGGCCACCTTGGCCTCTATAAATGCCACCTTTCTTACAACCTCTAGGTGGCAATGACTATTCTCCTCCAAGATTGCAAGACTCCTCCAAAGAAAGGCCTTTGTAGAGTCATTGGTGCCCTGAAACCCAACTGAACGAATCAAATTTTTGCCAAAAGGGGTCAAGGTCCTTTGTTCTGGCCTATGTGCCACACTTCATAAAGACTCAATGTCCCTTGAAGCATGAATGAACTCAAGGAAGGTGATGGGGCGAGAGGAAAAGGAAGGAAAAGTGGATCTCGACATAGTAGAAGTCGGTGGAGAAGAAGGCACAGGAGTAGCAGGTGCAATGGGAGTAGTAGAAGCAGGAGGAAGAGGAGAGACCAGAATGGCAGCAGGGGCCACCGCTGGAGCAGGAGTGACAGCACAACAGCAAGTGCCACCACTAGAGTCGAAGCAAAATCAGGAATCTAGACAATGGATGGCGATACAGGAGAACTGGGAAGAAGCCCATCAGCCGCCCTCATTGCATGAAGGTTGCGATGGGCTCTTGACTTCTTGCGGCCCGATGTCCTCGCACCATCGTCCCACTTCCTCTTAGCTAAAATAGAAGAGGGGATGATCGGGGTAGCAGCAACAATATCAGTAGAGCCGACCCCAGCAATGGGTCAACCCTCACCTCTAGCAGGAGGATTGATAGAGGCAGCACCCCCATTAGGCCAGACATTCTTCACTAAAGGCCTCTATGGGAAGTCACCCATTATACATGCAAAGCACACCAAAAAAATCACAAGTGTCAAGTCAGGTCAAAATAAATACAAAAGAAGACAAGGAAAACGAAGGAAGGATAAGGCAGAAGGGTTTACCGTCTAAAGGACTAAGGGAATCATCTGCCAACGGCAAGGACAAGATGGCCCGCGCATCCGGAGAAGCTGACAACTGTTCCAGGATCGGCTTGTCTGCCATCTCTACCAGGGTCAACAAGTCTTCATTAATGACTTGAACCTGGTGGGATCGAACTGCCAATAGAATAGGAAGCGAGGCTCCCCATCCTAATTGAACATCAATGGCAACCCATCTGCCACAATGCCACTATCCCGGACCTTGAAGAAATGGTCCTTGAAACGACGGAAGATATTTGAGTCAAACTCAAACAGCTTCTTGGAAACACTGTTCAAGGAGACCCATCCAATCTTACCTGTTAATTTCATATGAAAGAAAAAGAAGAAAACTGATACACTTGGTCGAATGTTGAAGAAGGGATAGAGAATCTCGAACGCTCTCACCACTGCCCAATTATTGGGATGAAGTTGGGAGGGTGCTATGTTCAAGAACTCAAGAAGAGAAAATTGGAAGGGAGAGAAAGGAAGAAGCAAACTCAATACCTTGAAGAGGCACTGGTACATGAAGAAGAAAGGCAGAGCACTTGGTGCTGCCCTCAAGAAAGGGAGGTCATCACTCCCACAAGCTTCAACAATGATCTTTTGAGAGTCCTCAGGAGCCGTCAACCTTAGTTGATGGCACATGGTATTCACATATGTCATCGAAGTAAGAGAAGTTTTATATTTGAGAATGTAATCCCTCACCCATTCATAGACAGGCACGATAGAGAGGAATGATGGCGACCCTGCACTTTGACTATGTCGCATGTAACATCCTCAAAATTATCTCTTGAGTTTATATTTATGATTGAATTATGGAAGTGTAATAATAGTTGGATACAAGAAGAATATGATAGAATTTATTTGCTCACAAGCTACCCAAAACTATCCATTTCTGCCACCCGAATTGAGAAAATTATTTCTCTCTCATTTCTCATTCAAATTAGGTGTATGATATATGGAATTAAATATCTAGATGTCTACTACAACATATAAAAATTTCAGATAAATAAAGAGTTTGTACTGGCTATAATAACAAAAATACTAAGAGATGTCATTGTCCTAAGTTGAATTCGCTGGCAGTTTTGGAAGTCTAGATTAAAAATGCTATATCTTGAGTTTTATAACTCCAAATAAGGTATGTGATAACTTGTTAGAAATCTTAGGAAGTCTAGTTTAACATAATAAAATATGAGAATTTTTGTACTAGTATATTGGTACAGAATAAACAATGAGCAAACCTCATCTGGTTAAGTGTTTCTAGCCTTTTGGACCTTTTGGATTGGGCACAACTTGTAACTCTTGGAATTTTGGCCCAAGGAATCAAATCTTCAGCTCAAATTTGGACTGTTAAGAAGTGGATTCACGTGCAACAACCATAGAATAATCATAGCTAAGTGAACTAATAGAAAGAAAAGTTTGGTAAACCAAAGTCAATGGTAAGTCATGAGGATAAGCTTTTTGAACCAACCTTTCTAGGTGGCCTTCAACGTGGAAAGCAAGCATTGAATGAAAGAATCTTGCTTTATCTAGCTTCAGCCATGTATGTGTAGTGCTAGACACCAAGCAAATGAAATCCATTTACTTAGCAAACTCCATGTGCTCTTGAGCCATAAATGAAGGAATAATTGTCATGATTAGATTAGGATAATATCTACAAAGATAGTTGCCTTGTAACTAAACTAAATATTAATCTAGTTGAAATCTAACTAATTAAATTACTATATAACTAGATAACTTAGTATAAATAGCTTGGATGCTCCAAAATTTTTGCACGTAAAATTTCAGCCTCCAAGACATATCACACTACTACTTGCTCCTTGCACCCACTTTTCACTTCCTACCTCCTTTGCTTGCTCTTGACTGCGACCTCTCTTCTCCCACTTTATCCATCAAATTTTATTCTTTCAAGACTTCATTTCATAGAGGATTTTCCAAGGAAGTGATCGAAGCCGTACTCAATCAAATTAATACAATTAAATGCAGTACTAGGAAGTGACCTAGGTCGTCTCTCAAGGATCGATTGTCTGTGTTAAGGGATTAAACATGCAAAGGGGGTTTTTTTTTAACAGATTTCAGGATTATATATGAATTAAAGCAGAATTACCAATTAAATGCAGTGATTAAACAAGTCAGGCCTTAGAACAGATTGCACCTCTCATATCCTTGGTTCACAGAAGATAATCTATCCTACTTAATCCTTGGTTAGTCCAGATTAATCTACTAAGCGAAGATTAACCTAAAACTTCCCTACACGAATTAAGCAATTGTGAACCTCATGAGAATCAAAACCCACAGAACAGAATCATTAAGCATGACCCTAATTCGAAATTTACAGACCAGAGTCATTAAGCAAAACCCTAATTCGAAAATTACAGGATTGAAACTCAACTAGGAAGAATCAAGCAAAACAGAGTTACACAGCACAGAGAACCTCCATTAAAGGGTTGCAATCTGTCTAGGGCCCAACCCTAGAATTAGCCTTCCATTAATTCGAAATTAACAACAGAAACACGAATTAAACAGCAGCTAAACATTAAAACGAAAATAGAAGATAAACGAAATTCAAATGCCAACACAAAAATACAGAAACGAAAATAAGAAGCTATGAACAGAAACGAAATTAAAACCCAGAAGCAGAAACGAAATTAAAACCCAGAAGCAGAAACGAAAATAGTCACTGGAATTGAAATGCAAAAATGTATTCTGAACAGAGAATCCAAAACGAAAATGAAGACGAAAAATGCAGAAATCATCAAAAACAGAACAGGAAATCCTAAACCCTAAGAGAGCTAAAAACGTGAGAGCCTCCTATCTGCATGGGCACACTTTTCTAAAATAGTAGTGACTGACCTAAAAAAATGAAAATGGGCCTTTTTAACAATTCTGGCCCAAAAATTCACTAAAGCGAAATAAAACGAAAATAAAAATGCTGATGCGGAAAATGACGCTGACGTGGCACTCCAATCTTCAAGTCCACGAATTAATTCCAAGCTCATTTAATTATTAAACTGCCCTGAAAATAAAAATTGGAATAATTAAACTTAGAAAATCCAAATTCGCTAAAATCTGAATTATCGGTCCAATTAATCCTAAATGAGAAACAGCGCGGAATATAAACGATTAAAGCCAAATTAGGGATTAAAATGAGTACAGAAAGATGAGAAAATATAGGTAAAAAGTGACTCATCAGGAAGACAGCCCTGTAAAATATAGGAACACTTCACACTTAACCAAGAGGCGGGGTGAATTGGTTAGGCTTGGTAAATTAAAATTTCCTTTAACAAAATCAGAGTTTCCCTTAGGATCTTTATCACTTTGAAACCAAGAATCCTTATTCAATCAAATGCTCAGCCCAAGGTATGCAATAGCTCAAGATTAAGTTGATAAGCAAAGCAAGACAATCAATATGTATAGGACATAAGCAAGAACGAATTTAAACACAAGACACAAGAGATTTATACTGGTTCACTTCAAACACTATGAAGCTACAACCAGTTTTCTTCCACTCAACACTAGAATGGAGTTCCACTATTGCAATTTTCAGTCTTACAAGTAATTACAAAGTCTCCCTTTATCATCCCTAGATAAAGCTCAGAAACCTAAAACATTATTAGGTTCTTAGAGACCAACCCACTGAGGACACTACTCAGCTCACCCCTAGAGAAACCCTATCTCTAGATTACAAATAAGAAACTCAATTACAATAGAAATTCAAATACAAATTCAAAGCAGAATTACAACCACAAAGCTAAGGAACGAAATCACCTGATGATCCAATGAATGATGATGCATATGAATGAATGAATCAGGCTAAAAGATGAAATCAAAACTCAGAACATCTTCTTCCTTAAGCTTTGAAAAAAGACTCTTCTTGCTTCAAGAATCACTCAATAACCCATATGTGTTTTAATGAAAGCAAGAACTCATAAAACCCAGAAATCCCCAAGAAAGTATTTTGAAAGCTTTGTGTAGGCTCAGAATACAAAATTATCAAGTTACTAATCAAGTTGAGCAAGGGTTCTATTTATAAAAAACTTTTGCAACTGTCAGTAATCGATTAAACGCGCCCAATAATCGATTATTTATCATATGTAATCGATTAAATAAATCATGTAATCGATTAATATGCTCTACAAGAGCCTAGATATTGACAACGAACCTAATAATTGATTATTCCGTCTTGTAATCGATTAAGACAGTGAGCTTTATAAACTTGAGCTTTAGAGTGTAACTTAAAATACACAGTGTAATCGATTACAGTATTTTGTAATCGATTAAGACAGAAAGTTTCATAAAACATGTTTGAACTATGTAATCGATTACAGTATTTGGTAATCGATTATTGAATAAGAGATAGTTAAGCAGAGGCATTTAATATAATCGATTACTAATATTGGTAATCGATTAAGGCAGTAAGCTGAGGTTTTCTATTTGGCCTCTGTAATCGATTATAGTCTATTGGTAATCGATTAAAATGTTTATCAAGGTCGTCTGAAATTAACCAAACTTATTTAATTATTTACTGCTGTGGATGATGAAGATGCTGCTGTGGATGCGAATGCATTCCAGCAAGACACTGATGTAGGGTCGTCTGAAATGCGGTACCGTGCAGGTGTTGGACCGACACAATCAGAACAACCAGTTGAATGTAAGTTACATGACATAAACCCTAAGTGATTTCGTATAATTGTTGTTGATGTAAATATTTTGCAAACCAACGCTTATTAATGTGTATTGTATTTAAAGGCGGTGCGGCTGTTCCTTTTTGGGACGGGATTTCACATTACACATATATCGATTGGAATCACCCAAGCGAAGAAGATTCTTTTGCCGATTCAGCTTCAGGATCAGGTTCAGTCCAAGGCCCATGGCAAATAGGGGACGATTTGTATGTTGAACAGGAATTCCCATCGAAAAAGGAGGCACAAATTGCCGTTAAGCGGAACCTAATGAGGGAGCATCAAGAAGCATTTGTGGTTGAGAGCAAGCCTGACAGGTTTGCAATGAAGTGTGTTGCTCACAAGGATGGTTGCCCTTGGAGGGTTAGGGTGATAAAACCAGTGTACGGTGAGAAGTGGGTGGTTTCAAGATGGGGTGGAAAGCACAATTGCCTCAACGACCGTCTATCACAGGATCATAGACAACTTGATTTTGATATCATTGCTTCACTTGTAGTGGGTATGAATTGAGAATTTTTGCTTTATTATAAAGATGTTAATTTGTGTTAAGGTTTGTTGTTAATCTGTATCTTACGATGTCATTTTTAGGACTGATTAAGGAGGAACCGGGCGTGTCCATTGCATTGGTTCAGGAGAGGATCGCCAACAGCTTTGGATTTAAAGTTTCGTATTGTAAGGCATGGTATACGAAGCAGAGAGCGATGGCAATGATTTATGGAGATTGGGAAGAATCTTACGCATATTTGCCGAGGTGGTGCAACTACATGCTTCGTTTTTCCCCTGGTTCTTTTTTTGATATTCAAACCAATGATTATTTTGTGGCAAATCGACTGGTCCGAGGGAAGCGTGTGTTTCAGCGCATGTTTTGGACTTTCAGACAGTGCTGTGAGGCTTTTAAATTTTGCAAACCCGTCATTCAAATTGATGGAACTCACTTATATGGCAAGTATAAAGGAAAATTTCTGATCGCCACGAGTCAGGACGGGAATAATGAATGTCTGCCGCTGGCATTTGCCATTGTCGAGGGGGAGACGTTGGAAGCTTGGGAATATTTCCTTGCTAACATTCGCTTCCACGTAACCCAAATGCAAAATATATGCCTCATTTCAGATCGGCACCGGAGCATTATATCTGTAGTGCAGAATCATGGCGGTTGGCAACCACCTTTTGCGCATCACGTTTTCTGCCTTCGTCATATTGCCAGTAATTTCAATCAACGATTCAAGAGTGCAAGATTGAAGAAGACCCTTATGACTTTGGGTATGTTCAAAATTATTTGTAATTTAGTCAGGTTTAAAAATGTCTTACCCACCTAACGTTCATGCTTTTATAATTGTGCAGGTTATACTCCCTGTATGGCCGAGTTTGACCAAACATATGAACGATTCCGCAATACCAGTCCTGAGGTTGCAGAATGGATTGACAGCATTCCTAAGGAAAAGTGGACTCGTGCATATGACGTCGAGGGGAGAAGATACGGCCATATGACAACAAATTTGTCTGAATCAGTGAACAAGGTGTTCAAGGGAGCAAGGAACATGCATATTACTGCTTTGGTGAAGCACACATACAGTCGATTGGTTGAATACTTTGTGAGAAGGGGTTAGACGGCGACTGCACAGATGCAGCAATCACAACGACATTGTAAAAATGTTGTTGATGCTATGAGGCATAATCAGAATGTTGCTACAGGCCACCATGTACGCACCTACAACCTTGAGCAAACGTCGTTTGAGGTGGCAGATGGCTGGGACAGGTCATATTCAGTTAACCTAACTGAGCATTTTTGTCAGTGTGGGAAGTTTAAGACCTTCAAATACCCTTGTAGCCATGCCGCAGTGTTGCGCGATTTATGCGAATATGTTTACGGCAAGTGCACCGATCGTTTAACAAGTAATAAAGTGTAAGTAAAGTATCGTCTCCACAGGGATTGGGTAGTTTTTAGCAATAATTATAAAGATTATAATTGAACAAGATAGATAAAAAGTACGCAACAGTAGTTGGATGCTTGTGTTGAATTGAGAAAGAAAATTTAACAAAGCAGTAAATTTAAAATCGAAAGATTACCAATGAGAAAATAATTGTGGTCAGGCACAATCCCGTATAAGCATCACCTCCTTCAATTGACTGAGTATTTTATCTTGAAGTTTGCATAAGATCAATCTCTCCTATATTCGTAAATCCTAGAACTACTAGAGTCTTAACCAGCGATTCAACCCTTTAATTTGATCGAGAACCCTAACCTTCTAGCGATTCTGTCAAACTAAGAATTCAGAGAACAAATCTTATGGGCTCGTGTTATGTTTACTCGGAGAATAAGTCTTTTCTATTTTAGTTAATCCCTAATGTCTTAGTTAATCAACCCTTTAAACTGAATTCGTAACCTAATGTCTTAGCGAAACTATTCAGTTCAAGCGATTAAAGAACATATTATAACCTCCGCACTCATGCATCCCTATGTCTAGGTGAAGAACAAGTGTTAATCTTAACAGGTCAGATATTATAATTCCAACGTGTCCATTGCGAAGTATAATTCTAAATACTCATTCAGAGTGATCAATTCTAAACAAGATTATAATTGAGCACAGAAAAGAATTAAAATAAACAAAACATATGCATTTAATACCAGTCAATTTACAGAAGGGAACTTATACGTTCATAGCCTTTCCACAACAAGATGATTAGCTAGCCATAGGCCTCAAGAACATCAAAGCAATTGGATGAGACATGATTCTGCAGAACTTTCACTCCGATCTTGATTCCTAGGTTTTGCCTTCAATAAAACTCTCTAATCTATGGGTAATTGTATCCCTCCTGCTAGGTCTCCTCTTTTTAATCTAGAAAACACTCATATTTATCGAGCATTTTAATTACAGTAACTTATCAAACCCTCTTGCCTAATTTCGAAACATATATCCATTAATTTAGGAAAGAAAATCCTAACCACGCGACCCGCGCGCGATACCACGCGAGTCGCGTGAACTGGCAGAAAGGAATGACGCGTATCGCGTGAAATGTGAAGTGCCTCGCGTGAATTGGCAGAGCTGAAATGGCTTAAACCTGGAAGTTCCCACGCGACTCACTTGTATAACGGCGCCACTCGCGTGATCTTCTCTGGTCTTCCAAGTGACTCGCGTGGATGTTGGCGCGACTCGCGTGATGCTCCAGATCTTGTTATTTACTTTTAATTCCCTCTTTTTGGCCTGCAAACACTTACATGATATTAAAATGCTTTTATAATGCAAAATACTAAATATGACTAATTTTTAGAACTATTTACTAACTATTTAATAAAAATATGACCTAAAACTAATCTATAATTAAGATGTGTTTGCAACACATCAGTAATCGATTAAAATGTTTATCAAGGTAGTTTATATGAAAACGAAGGTAAAATAATCGATTAATCCGATACGTAATCGATTACATTGTTCTTGAAGAGTTTTCCAGAAAGAGCTAAGAACAAAGTAATCGATTATATTCTTAGGTAATCGGTTAAAATAGTAGAAAACTGTATTTTTCCAAAAACCTTTGTTTCAATTCAAACACTTAATCAATTTATCAAAGCCTTGTGAATTCTATAATTCTAATTAAGGATTTAAATGAATGATATGAATGCAATGCACTTGGATCACCAAGAATGCTTCTTCCTTTTACAATTAATCACAAATTAATCTTCAAGTCTTCAAGGCATGTTGAAAGTTCAAAACAAAGCTTGATCTTTTGTCCATTCTTCAAGTGACTTCTTTGAAACCAACAATCTCCCCCTTTTTGGCTTTAAACATGCCAAATCTTCAATTGATTAACAATAAGGCTTGGAGTTAATTGTTGAATTAATTTGAAGAACTTTTTAGCTTTACAAACCTAAAAATTTTCAATCCCTTTGCCAAGACAAGTGTTAAAAGCATTTGTGATTCAAGCAGTATTCAATTATAAGTCATATGCATTGATTAAATTCTTTTTAACACCACAGCACCCCCTAAATTACAACATCCATTCAGTTCAAATTTTTAGGCAAAAATGAAACAAAAAATAGGGGCAAACAGAGCACACTGCAGAGCATTGTTCTCCCCCTTAATCTCCCCCTTAATCAAACATTTCTCCCCCTATTTGGCTTGTTAAAAGTCAAAAACACTTAAGGCACAGCGGAAAATGAAATGAAAATAGTATATTGATGCATAAGGGAGCCATACATAGTGGAATTTTAAAGCAAACATAATTTAAAGGACATAAAAGGATAAAAACGAAAATACTAATAGCAAATTACATAGGCCTAAAATTCTGCAGAAGCAACATCATTCATGTTTGTTTCTATGGAATCTAGCCTATCCCTAATATCTTCCAAAGCTTCATGGGTTTCAGCTTTGAAGTCTTCTTGCATCTTGATCAAAGAGTCCATTTTCTCTAGCATTAAGGACTCAAATTGGGAATGTAGAGGCTGTTGAAGATGTCCTTCTTCTTCATCTCCAGAATCAGCCACTTGTTGTTCTTCAACATCTTCAACAGCAGCAGCATGAGGAGCTTGACCAGCCATGACCCACCCAACAGGAGTCTTCCTCATGGTCATTTTAGTGAGGTGTTTTTCTGTGATAAGGCTGTTGGAGGAGTTGATGTTATCAACCACTTCATTTTCAGTATCAATATTGAAGTGGTCAATAAACCTGGACACCAGCACTGGATAGGGAAAAGGATAATTTGTTAACCTTTTGGATTTGAGCATGATTTCTTCAAAGATGAGTACCCAATTCATGGGTATGTTATTCTTCAAGCCATAGACCAATTGAAGGTCTTCATTTGTTGCTTAGGCATGATTGGTAGCCCTTGGAGTGATTACATAGGAAATTATGTAATGGAGGAGTCTATTTTCAGCAGTCATGGGTCCAGTGCTTAATCTATTCCTAATGTGCATGTATGGGTCATGCAACATCTCCCTATAGGTATCCATTTTGTTGTACCCAT
>QARZ01038593.1:5567-27874 GCA_013407115.1 Glycine latifolia
ATCTAAAATCAATCAACCACGAGAGAGAGTAAAGAGAGGCGTTACAGTGCCATACTAGACACATCAATACCAACATTCCTCATAATTTGGGTGAAAAGCATACCATAATGGTTCTTCTTCACTTTAAGGTTGAATCTTTCTTCCAATCCAATGGTAGAAAATGAATATAGGAAACTTCACCTTTTAACCTTCCATCACTTTATATAAGCAAAATTTATCCTTATCATTGACATAGTCAACCATTGTCTGGGTATGACCATGTTGAACAGAAAGTTGTGGATAAGTTTGCACATATAGGTCAGGTTTGTTGTCCTTAGGAAGTTGATCATCTTCTATCTATCATTTCTTTCTGGCCTTGGTTTTCCGTATAGCATCAAATCAACACTTTGCCATATATCCTATTCAATACATCCAGACACATCGACAATGGTTATTGGTCACGACCTTGTTAGATACAGGGGCAGCTTGAAGAGGATCAAAATGTTGAGGCTCCCTGTCTTGGATGAGTTTTAGCTTTTACATGCCATTCAATTGAAGGCATATGTAATCTTTGCATGTATGAGAGTTTCATCCTATGATCCATTGCATTGCATAAACATCATTCATTGGCATGCATTCATGGTTTTATAAAAGCACATTTCTTGTGAAAAAACCTTAAGTTTTCATGATTGCATAAAAAGCCAAGCGCTCATGGTTTAAGTTTTGGGAAAACCAATTTTGCACTGCCTTAATTGATTACCATAATTTGGTAATCTATTACTTGAGCCATGAAGAACAAAACAATCAATTACAAGCATTAAGTAATCGATTACACTGTGCAAAACACAGAACAAGTCCTGACTGTGTTAATTGATTACCAATTATCAGTAATCGATTACTAAACACATTTTTTAAAACAAGAATCCTGTAGTAATTGATTACTTTGTTCATGTATCTTTTCCAGAAAACTCAAGAACACTTTAATCGATTAAATGAATAATTAATCGATTACATAAGTGTAAATAATCGATTACATGGACGATTTAATCGATTACATTCAGTTACAACAGTTCTCTATAAAAAGTTGTTGGGTCTTTTGAAAAACTCCTTATGAACTATACACAGGTAGAAAACTCAACATTTCTCATTTAAGAGCATTTGGCTGCAAGTGTTATGTTTTGAATATTGGTAAAGAATCACTTGAAAAATTTGATGCTAAAGCTGATGAAGCCATCTTCCTTGAATATTCATTACATAGCAATGCATATAGAGTTTTCAATAAAAGAACCTTATGCATGGAAGAATTAGTTCATGTTATTTGTGATGAATCTAATCCCTCTAAAGAGGAAAAGAAGTGTGATATTGATGCAGGTCCTATGGAAGGATTCATTCAATTGAATGACTCATTGATAAAAGAAAAGGAAGAACCATGTGCTGAAACAGAACAATCAACACCTAGACATGAGCCTAAAGACTAAAGAACAACAAGAGATCTCTCCCTTGATAACATCATTGGTGAAGTTTCAAAGGGTTAAAGAAAAGGAAGAACCAATTGTTGAAAAAAAACAATCAACACCAGTTCAAGAGCCAAAAGATTGGAGAACTACAAGAGATCTCTCCCTTGACAATATAATTGGTGAAGTTGCAAATGGAGTATCTACTAGATCATCATTGAGAAATCTATGTTGTAATATGGCTTTTGTTTCACAAATTGAACCTAAGAATATTGATCAAGCCTTAATTGATGAACATTGGATGCATGCCATGCATGATGAACTGAATCAATTTAAGAGAAATGAAGTTTGGGAACTTGTTATACTTTCTCTTCATGCATTACCAAATAATGTAGCCATGGACATTTTGGATAGATCTTTTGATTCCTTGATTGCTGTCACTTTTGGTTGCCATGGTCTTGTTAGACATTTCAAGATTTTGAAGTTTAACTCTTCAACATCAAATGTCTTCCTAAGTCCAAGAAGATGATTTATAATTTGAGTGAATCCTTTTTGGAGCTGAGATATGTTTTCTGTGGGGTTCATCTTGAACATATCATATTCATGAATCAAGGCATGCTTCCTTGATCTTCTGACTTCATCTGTCCCTTTATGAGTGATTTCCAACATCTCCCACATCTCCTTTGCGCTTTTATACCTAACAGTTCTAAAAAATTCATCAGAAGAAAATGCAGAAGTAATAATGTTCTTACCTTTAAAATCATATTGAACAACTCTCTTTTCAGCATCTGTCATCTCATCCCATTATTTGGGAATCATATTATTACCAATAGTTTTCATAGGAACCAAAGGACCTTTATCTATTGCGTTCCATGCATCGGGATCATTTGATTGAATGGAAATCTGCATTCTGTTTTTCTAAAAACTTGTGAGAGGCTCCCTCCTTAAAGGTAAATTGTGTGGTATTCAATTTCTTTAAAGAAAGATAGTGATCTTGAATAACACTCAAGAACCTGCTCTTGATACCAATTGAAAACAATATGAACACACACAATAACCAAGAGGGGGGTGAATTTGTTAAAACTTGACCTTTTAAAAACTTTAGAAAATCAGAGTTATAGGATCTTTATCACAATTAAACCAAGAATGCTTCAATCAGTCAAAACCACTCAGCCCAAGAAAGCAATTACAAAAACTTCACTTGTTGAGTAATAAAGAATTCACCAAGAATCACAAATTAAGATAGCAATAAGAGATTAAAGAAAGTAATCAACACAAGGACTTATACTGGTTAACCTCTCAACAAGAAAAGCTACATCCAGTTCTTCTAATCAAAACTTGATTAGATTTCCACTATTCACAAAATTCAGTTCTTACAAGATTTACAACAATCACCCTTTATCAAACCTAGATAAAGAACAAAAATCTAAAACCTTGTTAGACTCCTAGTGATCAAGACAAAGAGAACCCTTCGATACTCTTCCCTCTAGAGAAACCCACTCTAAGAAAAGCTTCAAGAACCCTTTGTAATAGTTACAAACAACCAAAAATTCTAAAACGAATTTACAAGCAAACTTAATGGAGAGAGACAACTTGTTGATCCAATGAATATGATTTACCAATCAGAGTTGAAATGAAAAACAAGTTTCAAAACTTCCTCCTCTCCAAATGCTTCTCTGAAATCTTGCCCAAGAAATCTTTCAATACACCATGAAGATTTGAATATGTGGGACAAGAACTTTAGAACTCAAAATATTCTTTCTCACTTTCAGAAGGCTTTTGAAAACTTTTAAAATTTCATAGTGTAATGTGTTGTTCGTTTCAAAAAACCCATCAGCTATTTATAAGAAATAGTTGTAACTAAATGTAATCGATTGAATAGTCAAAGTAATCGATTTAAATGTTCTTTAGTTTTCTAGAAAGGATATATGAACAAAGTAATCGATTTTTTTGACCTGTAATCGATTACTACAGGGATTCTTCTTTTCATAAATGAACTAAGTAATCGATTATGAATAAGTGGTAATCCATTATCACAGTCAGATCATGTTCTGTGTTTATATTGAGTAATTGATTACTTAATGCTTGTAATGGATTAAAATCTTCTTCAAGGCTCAAGTAATAGATTACCAATATGTGGTAATCGATTAACACAGTCCAAAATAGTTTTTTCCTAAAACTTGAAACTATGAGCACTTGTCTTTGATGCAATCATGAAATCTTAAACCTTTTCACAAACCATGTGCTTTTATAAAATCATGAATGCAAGCAAATAAATGATGTTTATGCAATGCAATGGATCATAGGATGATTCTTTCATACATCAGGCAATTACAAATGCCTTCAATTGAATGGCATGTTAAAAGCTAAAAGACTCATCCAACTTCAACATATATTTTGATCCTTCTTCATGCCCCCCCTATATCTAACATCCTACACCATCTACCATGCAGAGCTTCGTAGGGAGTCATGCCAATGATAGAATGAAAACTATTGTTATAGGTGAACTCTATCAACAGTAGAAAACTCTCCCAACTACCCTTTTGTTCTGATACACAACCCTCAAAAGGTCCTCTAGAGACTAAATAGTCCATTCAGTCTGACCATCGGTTTTAGGATGATAGGTTAAACTTAGCCTAAGCTTGATTCCCAACGCTTTGTTTAGACTCTCCCAAAATCTTGAGGTGAATCTAGGATCTCTATCAAATACTATGCTAGACGGCACACCATGTAATCTGACAATCTCACTAATATACAGGGAGGTCAACTTCTCTAAGGAAAACTTGATATTGATGGGGATAAAGTAAGCAGATTTGGTCAATTTGTCAACAATAACCCAGATAGAATCTAAACCTCTCGGGGTTCTAGTTAGTCCTACAAGAAAATCCATGAAGATATTGTCCCACTTCCACTAGGGTATCTCTAAGGGTTGCAACTTACCTAAGGGTCTCTAATGTTCTATCTTAGCCTTCTGACAGGCTAAGCATGCATACACAAACTCACTAACCTCTCTCTTCATGTTTGGTCACCAAAACATTGTCTTGAGATCCTGATACATTTTGGTAACACCAGGGTGGACGTTCAAGTTGCTCCTTTGCCCTTCCTCCAAGATCATCTTCCTAAGCTCAGGTACATTAGAGACACAAATTATATCTTGAAGTCTCGGGACTCCATCTAATCCCACATTGAAACTACTATCTCTCCCTGACGCTATGGCTTCTAACTGAGTCCTCAAAAAAGGATCAGACTTCTGGCCTTCTCTAATCTCTCCTAATAACTCACTAGAAATTCTCAAAGCTCCTAGTCTCACACTGATAGAGGTAACCTCACACGCAAGGCTAAGGTCCCTAAACTGTTCTAAGAGTTCTAACTCCCTAACCATCAGAGTAGATACGTGTAAAGACTTCTTACTCAAAGCATCAGTCACTACACTAGCTTTGCCGAGATGATAGCTAAACTCAAAATCATAGTCCTTAAGAAACTCTAACCATCTCCTATGACGCATGTTCAAGTCTTCCTAACTAAATAGATACTTAAGGCTTTTATGATCACTAAATATTTCAAACTTAGAGCCAAACAGGTAGTGCCTCCACATATTAAGAGCAAAAACTATAGTAGCTAACTCCAGATTATGGGTAGGATAATTCCTCTCATGCGTCTTTAGTCATCTAGAAGCATAGGCCACTACTTGACCATCCTCATCAACACTCCTCCCAAACCCATCTTTGATGCATCACAATACACCTCAAAGGGTTCTCTTGGGTTAGGCAAAACTAACACAAGCGCTGTCGTCAGTTTTTCCTTAAGGGTTTGGAAACTATGCTCACACTGGGCATCCCACACACAAACTTGACCCTTACGAGTCAGCATTGTTAAAGACAAGGCTAACTCGGAGAAACCTTCTATGAATCTCTGGTAGTATCCCGCTAAACCCAGAAAACTTCTAATCTCAAACACCGATTTAGGACTCTTTCACTTAAGAATAACTCCTACCTTAGAAGGATCTACAACTATACCACCTTGGGATATCACATGTCCTAAGAAACTAACTTCCTCTAGCCAAAACTCACACTTTGACAACTTAGCATAAAGCTATCGATCCTTAAGGGTTTGCAGCACAATCTTTAAGTGCTCCTTATGCTCCTCTCTAGTCTTAGAGTATACCAAAATATCATCTATGAATACTACCACAATTATCGAGATAGGGGTGAAAGATCCTATTCATGTAATCCATAAACACACCAGGGGCATTAGTCACACCAAAGGGCATGACTAAATACTCGTAGTGACCATAATAGGTCCTAAAGGTAGTCTTCAAAATATCCCTAGACTTCACTCGGATCTGATGGTGATGGAGGTCCATTGCAAGCTAAAGGTCTAGAAGGAGAGCTTGAAGCACTTCCTTTGGTGAGCTTTAATGGACCAATGACAAGAGCTAGAACTCAAGCACTTCAAGACCACATCCAAGCCAATTTGGACAAACATGAAGAAGCACACCAACTCAAGAATAATAAGGGCTGGATTTTGTATTCTAAAGTTGAATTTAATTCCATAAATTCCAGCACTTGTTAGTGGCAAAATTAGTTGTAATAAAAAGGCTTTTAGTGCATTAGTGTAGTGCTTTGTAAGTGCACTTGTGTGTGAATTGTGGGCTTCACCTAGAAGCTGAAAACTGCACCTTAAGGCTCAAAATACTGCACCTTGGCTACACCTTGGCAAGAGTTTGGACCAGCCAAGAATCCTTAGGGAAGCTTGCATTACAAACCTCATTTAGCTTGCATTTAGCTTCTTAGATTGCACTTCATTTCATTTGTGTTTCATGTGCATTTAAGCTTTGTAATTTCGTGCATATAAGCTGTCCCAAAAACTATTGTAAACAACTTTGATGTCATTGAATACAATTCTGAAAATTGTTGAGAGTTTGTCTCAAGTTCTTGTGCAAGAACCTCTTGTTTCTTATCAATGGTTTCATGCTATTGTGGCGATTCTTCCTAGGCTTATTGGAAATTTTTTCCATGGTGCCAACCACCTTCATCCCTTACCTTTCTTCCACCTTCCATTGCTGAATTCAAAACTCACATACAACCATACATTTTCAAGAAAAATGGACAGCTTTGTGTCCTTGAGAAAAGCTTGAAGTTTGGGTTTCAATGCAAGGTAGATTTAGGAAATTCATGGCTAATGGGTTCAGCCATACATCAGATGGTAACCTGACCTAAGATCTATCTTGCTATACACACAAGCTCCTACCAGTTGGTCCATAAGGTCATCTATTCTAGACAAAGGATACTTGTTCTTGATTGTCACCTTATTCAACTGACGATAGTCTACACACAACCTCATGGTTTCATCTTTCTTCTTCACTAACAACATTAGTGCTCCCCATGGACACACACTGGGTCTCACAAACTGCTTATCCAATAACTCTTCTAATTGTTTCTTAAGCTCAGTTGACTCTATAGGAGACATCCTATAAGGGGCTATGGATATGGGTTCTGGCACTAGGTACCAAATCTATAGAAAACTCTATCTCTCTGTCAGGCAGTAAACCAGATATATCCTCAGGAAACACTTCTTGAAACTCTCTAACAACGGGGAGGTCACCTATAGAAACCTTAGTCTCTACTTCCAGGTTAGGCAGGATCATGTACACTTGAGCATCTTTTTTTAAAAGATGTCACAATTTGGTTAGCAGAGATAAACATCATATCCTGACTCACTTCAGAATCACTAAACATCACAATTTTATCAAAACAGTTTAACAATACATGGTTGGAAGATAATCATGTTAGATACAGGGGGAGCTTGAAGAGGATCAAGATGTATTCTGAGGCTCTTTGCTTGGATGAGTTTTTAGTTTTTATATGCTATTCAATTGAAGGCATTTGTAATCCTTGGATGTATGATAGTTTCATCCTATGATCCATTGCATTGCATAAACATCATTCATTGGCTTGCATTCATGGTTTCATAAAAGCACATGTCTTGTTAAAAAGCTTAAAGTATTCATGATTGCATAAAAGCCAAGTGCTCATGGTTTAAGTTTTTGGAAAACCAATTTTGCATTGCCTTAATCAATTACCACAATTTGGTAATCTATTACTTGAGCCATGAAGAACAAGATAATCGATTACAGACATTAAGTAATAAATTACACTGTGTAAACACAGAACAAGTCCTCTTTGTGTTAATCGATTACCATTTATCCACAATCGATTACTAAGCACATTTTTGAAAATGAGAATCCCTGTAGTAATCGATTGCATGATGGATTAATCGATTACTTTGTTCATGTATCTTTTCCAAAAAACTCAAGAACACTTTAATTGATTAAAAGAGTACTTAATCAATTACTTAAGTGTAAATAATCCATTACATGGACGAATTAATCGATTACATTCAATTATAACAGTTTTCTATATAAAGATGTTGGGTCTTTTGCTTTGAAACACATCACTACAATTCGAGATTTTCATTATTTTTCGAAAGACACTTCTGAATTGAGAGAAAGTTAACTGAGTAACAAAGCTCTTGTCCCATTAATCAACATTTTCATGCATCATTGATAGAATTCTTTTTGGACAAGATTTCAAAGGAGTTTCTTGGAGAGTTGGTCTGAAAGTTGCTTTCTTTCAACCTCATTCCAGATTGGTAAACATTTGCATTTGCATTCTTTTTATCATAAGGTTGTATCTCTCCTCTAAACTCTGGTTGTAATTCGGTTTTACATTTCAGCTTGTTTAGTTGCTATTACAAAAAAGGTTCTTTAAGCTTTCTAGAGTAGGGTTCTCTAGGAGGAAGAGTAGATAAGGGTTTCTCTATGTCTTAATCATTGGAAGTCTAGAGGGTGTTTATATTTCAGTTCTTTATCTAGGATTGATAAAGGTGATCTTTGTAAGCTTGTAAAGAACAGATTTTTGTTGATAGTGGAACTCTAGCCAAGGTTTGGTTAGAAGAAACTGGATGTAGCTTCTCTTATTGAAGGGTGAACCAATATAGATCTGTATGTTGATTACTTTCTCTTGATTTCCTCTTTCTGTCATTGATTGCTAATCTTTATCAACAGAAAAACATTTTCTAATATTGCTTTTTGTGAAGGGTTATTCTTTGTTGACTGAAAATTTCTTCTTTCAAAAAGGGTGTCCTTGTGATACGATCCTAAATCCGCTGCTTGTTTTAAAGAAATTTTTAAAGACCAATTTTAACCAATTCACACCCCCCTCTTGGTTAATTATGTGTGTTCATATTGTTTTCAATTGATATCAGAGTAGTTCTTGAGCGTTATTCAAGATCACTATCTTTTTAAAAAAAATGAATACCATACAAATTACCTTCAAGGAAGGTGCCTCCCTCAATCATCCTCCGATGTTGGAAGGAGAGCATTTCAATTTTTGGAAAAACAGAATGCAGATTTTCATTCAATCAAATGACCCTGATGCTTAGAATGCAATAGAAAAAGGTCCTTTGATTCCCGTTAAAACTGTTGGTAATGATATGATTCCCAAAGAGTGGGATGAGATGATAGATGCAGAGAATAAAATTGTTCAATATGATTTTAAAGCTAAGAACACGATTACTTCTGCATTTTCTTCTAACGAATTCTTTAGAATTGTTAGGTGTAAAAGCGCAAAAGAGATGTGGGAGATGTTGGAAGTCACTCATGAGTATAAAATGTTCAAGATGAACACCAAAGAAAACATATCTCAACTCCAAACAAGATTCACTCACATTGTAAATCATCTACTTGGTAGAAGATATTTGATGCTGAAGAGTTAAACATCAAAATCCTGAAGTGTCTTACAAGACCACGACTATGAATTAGAAATGTCATAACTAACACATGCAGAAGATGCAGATAAGAAATAAAAAAGCATAGCCTTGAAAGTTGCATCATCTAATGTGGACAAAGAAGAAGAGTTAAGCGAAGATGAAAGTGATGAACACATGAGCCTAATAGTCATCAGCAAGTTCATGAAGAAGAACAAGAACAAAAAGTTGTCAAAGTTCAACAAAAGAAATGACAACAACAACAACACCAACTTCACTTGCTTCGAATGTGGTAAGCCAATCCACATTAAACCTGAATGTCCTATATTCTTAAAGAGGAAATTAGGTGAAAAGAAGGCAATGAAAGAAGGAAAGTCAAAGAAATCCTACATAGCATGAGAAGACAATGACTCAACAACTTCTGAATCATCAAGTGACAATGAAGAAGCTAATGTATGCTTCACTTCTACATTTAGTGAAGATGAAGAATTCTCAAGTGCTGAATCAGAGGTAAATCCTGAATTTGATCAAATTGTTGATGCTTTCCATAATATGAATGAAGAGGCTCAAAAGCTTGCAAAATCCAACAATAGGCTGAAATGTAATGTTAGATGGCATGTCACCAAACTTGCAAAAATGCAAACTGAAATTTGAAACTTGAAAGAAGAAAATGAAAAACTTGTTTCAAGCTACAAAACTAATGGGTGTCTATGTGCCTCTTTTTCATCAAATGTAGATAAATGCAAAGCTTTAGAAAATGAGTTTGATGATTTCAAAAAGAGTCAAGGTGAAAAATACATGTTATTACTTTCAAAAAATTCTTACGTAGTAGATCTTTTGAAAAGACTCTATAGAGGAAAATTCAGTTTAAATCAAATACTAAGTGTACAAAATTATGCAGGAGATACTTCTGGTTTGGGTTACAAGCATGGAGCAAATCCTTTTGGAAAAACAAAGTTGTACCACCAAAATAGAAGAATCAAAGAGGCTTTTCAAAAACAAAATTTAATCAAATGACTCATTTTGAAAGAGCATCAAAATTTGTAACTTGCAATTACTGCATGAAGGTCATACATCTCATAGGTGCTATGCTAGAAGGTTCTATGTGCCTAATGGAAATTGCATTTGGGTTCCTAAGAAAAAGAGAAAAACAACTAACCCCTATGGACCCAACCTAAATTGGGTACCTTTCTTTGTCACTTAATTTGATTGTTCCAGGTATGTCTTAGAGCAAAATCATCATTATGGTACCTTGATAGCGGATGCTCTAGACACTTGACAGGTGACATATCCATGCTTACAAATGTTATTCTAAAAGATGGAGGATTTGTCACTTATAGCGACAACAACAAAGGAAAGATGGTTGGAGAAGGAAACATAGGAGACAACTTTAAAACCATGATTCGAAATTGTGTTTTTAACTAATGGGATGCAATGAATTTGTTTGTTGATGGATAAAACTGTGAATGATGTTGTTGTTGTAATAATTGGATTTTTGGTAAAAGTCTTAATTACAGAGGAGACTCTGCCCAAAGTTTTATAATATATTTTCCTATTTAATTCTTTACTAAATTTTTAAATAGGAATAAGAGTTTGTTTTCTATTCTATAGTCCTCCTCTTTAATTTAGAATTTTCCTAAAATACCAGTCTCGTGGTAATATGGATTGTGAATGAATGACATGATATTGATGGTTATGATGATGTTGAAATGAGATAATGTTTATGTGGTTGGTGATGTTTAAATGAGATAATGTTAATGTGGTTGATAATGTTGAAATGAGATGAGATTGGTGTTATGATGATGATGTTGATGTTATCGATGACATTGAGATGACATGATGTGGATGTTGATGATGACATTGATGAGAGATAATGTTGATGTGAACAATGTCATTGTGTGATGTGGATATACATGGATACCCATGGGGGGTGCATGACTGGTTACCCTTGCAAGCAAGGATGTGTTCCTAGCCAGGTCATGCATTAATGGTGCCCATGGTTGTATGATGTGTACGTCCACCTGGGATGCAGTGACCAGTTGGTTACCCTTGCGAGGAAGGATGTGTTCCTAGCCACGATCAGTACATCGGTGAGCCCATATTGGTGTGTTATGTATGGACATGAGGGGCATGATGGGTTACCCTTGAGAGGAAGGATGTGTTCCTAGCCAGGTCGTGCATTGATGATGCCCATGTTTGATACTTCATATTGCATTGATGGAAATAGAATGAAAGCATGCGCGTACCTGTTGGTTTCTGTGGGCTGAAAATGCAGGTACTAAGGGGCCATCGGGTCTGGAATTCCCTAGGGCCGCTGGCTGATCACCGGGGCAGGAATGGCCAGTGCACGACATGATAACCCTGATAGACAATGAATCATTTTCCTATGATAGGCTATTTTCCTAGATATGGTACAACATTGCATTGTTAGAGTGGAATCAGGTGCATGCATCACTCTGAGTATGATTGTTTGAGTTGTCAAATGAACTGGATGATTAGTTTGTCGGGTGTGTATTGGACTAATGGATTTTTGGTAATGATTGTGGTTGTTAATGTTGTTTCCTTTCCAATTTTTGTTATCTAAATATTACTGGTTTTATATAATAAACTCACGCTTGCTTTTGTTGTACCATGTGGTTGGTACCTGTTATGATCGCAAACCTTTGTTCGTGTGAGCAGATGAGCAGCATTAGGTGACTCTGGAAAGATCTTCGTTTTGGTTGGAGCCGCCGAACCGAAGTGATAACGTTGGAACTCTTTTTGGAAATAGTTATGTTTTGCTAATCAACTCTTTCTTAGTTAATCCCTTGATTCTTTTTGTTGGTCATGTAATTCCAAACGTAAATATTTGTAAATACAACTAGCTTATGTCCTGACATATGAATGATATATAATGTTTTAAATGTACATCCATGTGTATCCATCTATGTATTTGTTCCATTTTATGATAATTGTATTATCACGAAAAATTTATTAACATTTTCATAATCAAATTAATGGAGTTTTTATTAAAATTAAAATTCACACGATTAGAGTTAGTGATATCGTAGTGACGAGGCAGGTCGTTACACTTAGTCATTGGCTTACCTAAACTAAAGTTCGAAAATGACAAACTATGTGATGCTTGTCAAAAGGGGAAACAAACCAAGATTTCTTTTCAAAATAAAAATGTTCTTTCTACCTCAAGACCACTTGAAATGCTTCATATGGATTTATTTGGTCCTTCTAGAACTATGAGCTTAGGAGGTAATTTCTATGGGCTTGTAATTGTTGATGACTATTCTAGATTCATATGGACTTTGTTTATTAGATCCAAGAGTGATGTTTTCATGACATTTAGAAAATTAGCCAAGGTCATTCAAAATGAAAAAGGATGCAAAATTATCTCAATAAGAAGTGATCATGGTGGTGAATTCCAAAATGACAATTTTGAAAAATTCTAGGAAGAAAATGGAATCAACCATAATTTTTCAGCTCCAAGAACACCTCAGCAAAATGCTGTTGTGGAAAGGAAAAATGGATCCCTTGAAGAAGGAGCCAGAACTTTTTTTAAAGAGAAAAATTTGCCTAAACATTTTTGGGCTGATGCTGTGAGTACAATTTACTACACTTTGAATAGATTACTTATAAGGCCTATTTTGAAGAAAACACTTTATCAACTATACAAAGGTAGAAATCCAAACATTTCTCACTTAAGAGCATTTGGCTGCAAGTGTTTTCTTAAATAAAAGAACTTTATGCATGGAAGAATTAGTTCATGCTATTTGTGATGAATCTAACTCCTCTAAAGAGAAAAAGAAGTGTGAAAATGATGCAGGTCCTATAGAAGAGTATATACAACTCAATGGATCAAATAAAAAGGAAAAAGAAGAACCAAATGTAGAAATGGAACAATCAACACCTATCCAAAAGCCCAAGGATCAGAGAACTACAAGAGATCTCTCCCTTGACAACATAATTGGTGAAGTCACTAAGGGAGTATCCACTAGATCTTCACTAAGAAATCTCTGTTGTGATATGGCTTTTGCTTCACAAATTGAACCTAAGAGCATTGACCAAGCTTTACTTGATGAACATTAGATGCTTGCAATGCATGATGAACTAAATTAGTTCAAGAGAAATGAAGTTTGGGAAACAGTTCCTAGATCTTCGTCTCTTAAGCTTATTCGCACCAGGTGGGTTTTTAGGAACAAACTTGATGAAAGTGGCATCATAGTTAGAAACAAAGCTAGATTGGTTGCAAAAGATTACAACCAAGAGGAAGGCATAAACTATGAAGAGACCTATGCTCAGTAGCAAGGTTAGAGGCCATTAGGTTACTACTTGCATATTCATGTTTAATGGATTTTGAACTATTTCAAATGGATGTAAATAGTGATTTTCTAAATGGATATATTGATGAGGAAATCTATGTTGATCAACCTCCTGGTTTTGTTGATTTCAAATATCCAAATCATGTTTTTAAACTTAAGAAAACTCTTTGTGGATTGAAACAAGCTCCTAGGTCTTGGTATGAAAAGTTGAGCAACTTCTTGCTTAGCCAATCTTTCACAAGAGGACAAGTTGACAAAACCTTGTTCATCAAGAAGCATGATTATTATATAATATTTGGTTCTACTAATCATTCTTTGTGCAAAGAATTTTCTATCTCTATGTAGAATGAGTTTGAAATGTCTATGATGGGAGAATTGACATTCTTTCTTGGACTTTAAATGAAGAAAATGAAGAATGGAACATTTCTTAGCCAAACTAAATACTGCCTTAAAGAGATAAAAAAGTTTGACATGGAGAAGAGCAAAGATGCTGCAACTCCTATGGCAACCTCAACTTACCTTGATTCAGATTAAAAAGGCAAGAGGGTTGATGAGTCAAAGTATAGAGGAATGACTTGAACTTTATTATTCTTGATTGCAAGAAGACCAGATATAATATTGAGTGTGTGCTTGTGTGCAAGATATCAAGCAAATCCAAAGGAGTCACACCTCATAGCAGTCAAGAGAATCATCAAATACCTCAAATAAACTCCAAGAGTTGGTCTTTGGTATCCCAAAGGGGCATCACTGAATTTAATTGGCTACTAAGATTCTGATTTTGCAGGATGCAGACTTGATAGGAAAAGCACTAGTGGAACATGTCACTTGTTGGAAAGCTCATTAATCTCATGGCATTGTAAGAAGCAATCCTGTGTTGTACTTTCAACAACTGAAGCTGAATACATAGCAGCTGGAAGTTACTGTGCACAAAGTTTGTGGCTTAAGCAATAACTCCAAGATTTTGGTGTGGAGATGAATGAAATTCCCCTGCTGTGTGACAACAAAAGTGCAATAAAATTGGCTGATATCTTTACCAAACCCTTATCTAGAAATAGATTCTATGATCTTAGAAATATGCTAGGTATTCTTGATGAATCTAATATATGCTAGCAAGCTTATAATGCGGTTGACTACATGATATACCATTTAAATTTTCTATTCATCACATATGATTAAAATTCAAAATCCTGATGAAAAATACTATTCACTCTGCATAATTGTCTACTTTAATCGATTACCTTGCATTTTAATCGATTATTTGAGGTTTAAAGACAAATTTAGAACCAAACTTCACTAGAGTAATTGATTATACTAATGAATTAATCGATTCTTGTTGTTTGAATGCTATCCAAAAACAGAAATCATTTGGAGTAATCGATTACACTATCGAATTAATCGATTATCTGCTGTTGAAAGCTATTTCTGAAACAAAAATTCTTTGGAGTAATAGATTACACTATCGAATTAATCAATTACTTAATGATTGAGGACTTTTTCTATGTTAAAATTCCAATGGAGTAATCGATTACACTATCGATTACACATTGTTCAGAAACAAACCTAGCCTTGAAATAATCGATTACTAGGCTTATGTAATCGATTATTTATGATGTTTCTGCAAAAAATTGCAAATTTTCAAAAAAAATAATCTTAACTGACACATCTTATCTTAAATTCAAATTCAAATCTGTGTCAGTATCATTTAAACCCCTTGAAACACGAAATAAGTTGTTACAAGGTATTTGAAATTCAAACTTAACCTTCAAAATTCTATAAATACATATTATCAAAGGTGAATCACTTCACACTCGAAATTTTTTCCCTCTCAAGCAACACAGAATCATCTTTGTGCTGTGTCTTCTCTTTTCTATCACTACTGACCTACCCTCTGTCATAATTTTCTTTAAACCAAAACACTATGTCCAATCCATCTGCATCCAAAAAACACAAACCAGCAAGAGGAAGGCTGGAGAATCCTCAAATGCTGTTGTGAATAGGCTCACTACCTGGTTCACCAATGAAATTGAAAGATTGAACTATATGCAGTTCAATGCTACCAAGCTAGTCATGCCTCCTAAGTACTTAGAGCTTGACTGGTTTATCAATGAGGGATTTCAATTCCCTGCTATGATAGAGGCTCAAGGATTGAAGAAATTCCTTGAATTGAAGGGTACTTTCTAACCTGAATTGGTGAAAGTGTTCTACACTTTTGCCAAAGTCAGCATGGATGGAGTTCTCCGTTTCCAAGTGAATGGTGTTCAAATGGTGATTGATGATGAATTTTGGAATACTGTGGCTGGGATCTCCTCTGAAAGAGTGAGGAGGTTTGACGAAGAGATTGAAGGATACAACAAGATTGACACATACAGAGGTATGTTGTTGGATCCTCAAGCCAGATTGAAGACAAGATTAGGTGTTGGAAATATAACTGGGGAGGATAGGTTGCTGCACTACATCATCACCTATGTTCTAAGCCCTAGGTCCACTAATCATGCACAAATCACAGATGATGATTTGCAACTAGTTCTTGGCATGAAGACACCAACTCAGATTAACTGGGTTCTTGTAATTGTGGAGAAAATGCTAAAGTCTGCAAGGTTAATCAACTATCAATTTCCATATGCTGTTTTAATCTCAAGGTTTATAGACCATTTTAAGATTGATGTCTCTAATGAGATTGTGGATAACACCACAAACATCACCATCCTCATCACTGGAAAACACCTCAAAAGGCTGGGCTTGATAAAGACCCCTAATGGGTGGCTGATGGCTGGAGAACAAGCTCCAATAAAGGGAGCTAATGAGGGTGAAGGAGTTGATAAGGAAGAGGATGCTGCAGTTGGTCATACACAATAGCAATGGACACCATTTGAATCCTTAATGATTCAAAAGATGGATGCTATGCTGGCTCTGCATCATGAGCATAGAGCTGGAACAAATTCCTCCATGTAAGAAATTACCTCTAGGATGGAAAACTCTATGGCTCTTAAAGATTTTGACAATATCTAGTCTAGCTTAATGTAATTTCCTGCTTGTGGTTGTGGTGGTTCTACTTTCTTATTTTCAGTTGTTATTTTTGTTGCTATCTATTGTTATGTTTTCTTGTACCGCACTTAATGATTAATGAATAAAACTCCCTTTATGGTGATTATATCTTCCTTGCTTATCTTATGTATAACCATATTATTTTTTTCCTTGATAAGCCAAAAGGGGGAGAAAAATGAGGAACATATTGAAGGGATATTGAAGGGAGAAAAATGAAACATATGTGTTATACTTGAGTAAACCAACAATGAGTGGATAAACATTGCCTATTATCTTAACCAATGTAAAATTACATAAGATAGGGGAAGCATATAAACATCTATGAATGTAAATTGTTTATGCAAAGTATACTTGACATTTGTTATTGGCAAGAAGCTGATTTTATTTTCAGATATCAAGTATAAGCTCCTGAAAATCAACTCCTTAAAGAACATAGAGGTTCAACATGTTCAATTGAAGTTTGGCATGATCAAAGCCAAAAATGGGGAGATTGTTAGATGCAGGGGGAGCTTGAAGAGGATCAAGATGTATGTTGAGGCTCTTTGCTTGGATGAGTTTTTAGCTTTTACATGCCATCCAATCGAAGGCATTTGTAATCCTTGGATGCATAAGAGTTTCATCCTATAATCCATTGCATTGCATAAATTCCAATTTGAGTTGTGCTTTTCCAAATATTTGCTTTTGTTGCTTGTCTCTTAAAAACTCCAAGGTTTTGTCTTAGAGTTTTCTTGTTCTTTGGACTCTTGAGTCTAGCATAGAATTGTTCCTATTTCACAATAGTAAAGAAGCTTGATTGGATTGAGAGTGTTGCTTAAGAACTATAGAGAAGCTAGAGTGGAAAAAGGAAAGAGAGAACATTAAAGAAAAAACCTAGATAAAGAGTGCAAACATGAGTGTGAGTGGCAAACACTTAGAGAATGGTGAGAATTTCCTTATATACTTGTGTTTTGATAATCATTTATTTTGAATGATGAACTCAAGTGGAGATGAGGCTTTGTTAACTAGGACCTCTAGGTTGATGAAATCCATGACAAAACAAATGAAAGACTTGCAAACCAAAATGGATGCAAGATTTGAAGAGCTACAAAGGGAGACCTAAAGAAGGAGTAATCCCATTGGATGTGTGGATGAAGATGCTCATGGTGATAGGAGGATGAGTGATTATGCTTCCTCTCATGGAGGAAATTATGAAGATGAGAGGAATGAGAGAAAGGATTGGAGAGAAAATAATAATAGAAGAGAAAATAGGAGACACAATCGTAGGAGGTAAAATAGAGATAAGGAAGATTGGAGGGTAAGGAGAGAAGAGAGAGAAGGGAGGAATGGAGGATTGAATGGAGTGAAAATAAAACTTCCAAAATTCTATGGTGATTATGATCCCAAAAAATACTTTGATTGGGAGATGAAAGTAGAACAAATTTTCTCATGCCAACAATTTGATGAAGAAAAGAAAGTGATTCTAGAAACTCTAGAATTTGGTGGCTATGCTTTGGTGTGGTGGAACCAAATTCAAAGGACATAGGGAGGTTGAGGAGAGGAAGAATAAATGGCTGGAAGGACTTGAAGAGATGCTTGAGAGAAAGTTTTTTTCCAACTTATTATGTGAGAAGTCCACAACAAGCTCCAAAGACATTTTCAAGGCTACAAGAGTGTTGATGCATACTATAAGGAAATGGAATTGATGATGATGAAGGCTGAAATTATGGCCGCCCAAGAACAACTATGGCTAGGTTCCTTCATGGCTTGAATAGAGATATTCAAGATGTGATGGAGCTATATTCTTATGCAACAATTGAGGAGCTAGTCCACAAAGTTCAAAGGGTGGAGCAACAACTAAAAAGGAGAAAAGCTTCCAAAACCAATGGGGCTGCAAATGGGGCTGCAACTTCCAACTGGAAGGACAAGCCTAGTAAGGAAGTTTTTCAAGAGAAAAATAAAGAAGAAGAGGTGGAGAGCTTAAGCAAAAAATTTGTGGATCCAACTTCAACAAGATCAAGAAATATCAAGCGTTTTAAGTGCCTTGGTAAGGGTCGCATTGCTTCCCAATGTCCCAACAAGAGAACAATGGTTTTGCTTGAGGATGGAGGCATAAAGAGTGAGTCTTCAAGTGACTCAAATAGTTCTTCAAGTGAAGAAGAAGAAGAACTTACACTTGTAGAGGCCGAAGATGTAACACCCTTCTAATTACTATATTATGCCTAGGTCATAATACGTAACTAGAAGATGTTAACTTTTCTAAGGTAAAATTTTTAACCAAATCCGATTAAGAAAAACTTGTCTCAATATTTGAAATTTAACTATGTTATGAAAATTACGCTTATATAGAGCCTGTAGAGACTTTTTGGCCTCTTTAATAAATTACAAACTTAGTAATAACTTGTAATTAATATTTCATACAATAATATTAATGTCCATATACTACAATGCATATAGGAAAATACTACAAATCTGCAACATTAAAATAAATCTTCTAGTTTATCCCCAATTTGTAGCTGCTCCTCCCAATTTACCTGTCTGGAATGATACGGGAACACACTAAACCAGTGAGAATTCCAAAGAATTCCCAGTAGGTGAAGAATGACTCATCATACAGTGTCATCGTCATCATTCCTGCTACTTCGGTTTATTACGAAAACATTTGAACAATCATAGTTAATTTTAATTTCATAAACATTTTATTCACAAACACTTTAAAAATAATCTCATACTTCATCATTAGTGCAAGCATAATTTTCAAATCATGACAATGCATAGCTTTTCTTTAATAATCTCTTATTTAATACCCTAAACTAGACAATGAGCTCATTACTAGACTTAGGTTGCTTCTGCAGGGTCGTACTTAGCTTAATTGTATCACCCTTTGGGGTCACATATGGTCGTGCTCAGCTTAACTGTATCACCCTTGGGTCAATATGTCTTTCCCGCAGGGTCGTGCTTGGCTTAACCGTATCACCCGTTGGGTACCATCAGGGTCATGCTCAGCTTAACTATATCACCCTTCAGGTATTATCTTTCTTTGGTCTTTCTCTTAGAGTTGTGCTCGGCTTAACCGTATCACCTTTTAGGCACCATCAAGGTCGTGCTCAGCTTAACAGTAACTGGAAAATACTTCTCATAAAATGAGGTCTTAAAAGTATTCCAGTTAAGAGGAACTCCAGAGGATTCTAATATCTGCTGAGTGCTATTCCACCAATATTTTGCGTCTGCTACCAACATATATGTGGCAAAGGCCACTTTCTGTTCCTTAGTACAATGAATAACAGAGAAATTTATTTCTAAGGCCTTTATCCATTCTTCAGCTTTAATAGGATCATACACTCCTCTAAACTTGGGAGGACTTATTTTCATGAATTCGCCAAATTTTTTGTATCCATGATCAACCTCTACTCCACCTTGGTTATTTGCATTTTCACCAGACTGATTACCTATATTTCTTAATAAACTATCCATCATCATATTAGCTGCAACTGACTGATTTCTCATGGTAGATGCCATCTCATTAAAAGTTCCCATCATATCAGCTAATTCATTAGTAGCTTCAGCTCGTTACCTACTTCGCCTGTTAGAAGCCATTAGTTTCTGCTTACACAAAATAAAATATTGAGGTGATCAAGCTTAATACTAGGCTAAGTGTGGCAAAAATTAACAACATCCATAACAAGGCTTTTAATCTCATACTACTTTTCTATAACTTATCATTTTAGATAAGTTCCTACTGCATGACATTCTAACCTATTCAGAGTATGCTCAGAAGCATAACCAGTCCATTCCCCAGGCTCACCAGGATGAACTGCTCTGATACCATAATTTTTATTTCTATTAGTTCACTTAGCTATGCCTATTCTATGGCTGTTGCACGTAAATCCACTTCTGAATAGTCCAAATTTGAGCTGAAGATTTGATTCCTTGGGCCAAAATCCAAGAGTTACAAGTTGTGCCCAATCCAAAAGGTCCAAAAGGCTAGAAACACATAACTAGATGAGGTTTGATAATTGTTTATTCTGTACGAATCTACTTGTCTAAAAATTCTCATATTTTAGTATGTTAAACTAGACTTCCTAAGATTTCTAAAAAGGTATCACATGCCCTATTTGGAGTTATAAAACTCAAGATATAGCATTTTTAATCTAGACTTCCAAAGCTGTAGCAAATTCAACTTAGGACAATGGCATCTCTTAGTATTCTTGTTATTGCAGGCAGTACACAATCTATATTTATCCGAAATTTTTATATGTTGTAATAGACATCTTGATCTTTAATTCCATACATCATACTCTTAATTTGAATAATAAATAAGAGAGAAATAAGTTTTTCAATACGGGTGGTAGAAACCGTTTTTGAGTATGCACAGTATTGGACAACTTGTGTTTAATTAAATTTTGGGCAAAATTTCACTGCCCAGTTTGGTCCTATATTTTAGGATAACATAGAGGACATCCTAATCTTTAAAATGAGTGGTCAAACACCTCGTTTGGTTAAGTACATAGGGAGATATAAAATTATATTCTTTCCTTCTTGTATCACACTACGATTATAGGTGTTCCTCATGTGATAGTTTTAGATACTAATCATAAAATTGTGGTCAGTCTAGGTACTCCTAGTTTTCTTGTAACATTTATCTGTTACTAAGGGTAATTTGGTAATTTTCCATCCTAGGGAATTTCTATAATTTTCTCTTCAAGTTTCTACAAAAATATCTAAGGCAAAATATCCAAGGGTATGTTGGTAATTTAACCTCAAAGGCATTTTGGTAATTTGTTACTCATTTCAGGGGTATTATTAAAAATATCTAACCAAAATATCTAAGGGTATTTTGGCAATTTTCATCTTAAGGGTATTTTGGTAATTTCCTCTTCAAGGAAAGGGTAATTTGGTCAATCTCTTTCAAACATTTTTGTAATTTCTCTTTTTATCTCTAATTGACATATTCAAATTTTTCGGATGTTACAAAAGAGGGTGATCTCTTGATGGTAAGGAAAATGTTGAGCAATTTTTGCCTAGAAAAAGAGGAAAATCAAAGAGAAAATATATTTCACACAAGGTGTTTAGTTGAAAAGAAAGTGTGCTCACTTATCATTGATGGAGGCAGCTGCACCAATGTGGCTAGTACAAGGCTTGTTGAGAAGTTACGCTTGCTGATAGAGGACTATCTAAGGATCATGATGATGGAGGTCCATTCCAAGCCAAAGGTCTAGAAAGAGAGCTTGAAGCACTTCCTTTGGTGAGATTTGAAGGACCCATGACAAGGTCTAAAACCAAGCTTCTACAGGAAGAGATGACCAAGAGAATCATGGTTGGACTATTTAACAAGGACAAGGATGGAGGGATACACAAGGAGATGAATTGGAGCACCTTGAATATTGTAGGACAGCTTGCTTCAGAATTCCTTTCGTAGCTTTCGTAATTTCGTAGTTTTCCTGATTTTCGTAATGTCGTAATTTAGTAATTTCTTATTTGTGTAATGGGTCTCAATGTGGACTTAAAATAGGCCCAAACTATGCATTTTTAGGCTTAAATCAATAAGTACTCAAATATTGATATTTCCAAGACACTTTGATTAATAGAAATTAAGCATTTGCTTGAATTGGGAGCTTAGCCTCTTGTTGGTTCTTGATTGAAACCAAATTGATTCTTATCAAGGAAGCTTTCCTTTGTGGTGAATCCTCCTCCGACTTATCATTCCATTTGTGGATCGTGGCGTCATTCTTAGTCATTCCTTAATCTTCTCCATTTTTCTATTTGAGTTTTA
>QARZ01038594.1:0-13993 GCA_013407115.1 Glycine latifolia
TTTGGGCTTTATGAATGGTTAGTTATGCCTTTTGGTTTAACTAATGCACCTAGTACTTTTATGAGACTTATGAATCATGTGCTTAGAAACTTTCTAGGCAAATTTGTAGTTGTGTACTTTGATGATATTCTTGTTTATAGTGCCAATTTAAATGATCATTTAATGCATGTTAAAAGTGTCTTGGAGGTGCTTAGAAAGTAAACCTTATATGGAGCAATTGATAAATGTTCTTTTTGCACTTCACAAGTTGTATTTCTAGGTTTTGTAGTAGGTGCTCAAGGAGTCCAAGTGGATCAAGAGAAAGTGAAAGCCATCATGGAGTGGCCAACTCCTACAAGTGTGAAAGATGTTAAAAGTTTTCATGGGTTGGCAAGTTTTTATAGGAGATTTGTTAAGGATTTTAGCACCATTGCTTCTCCTTTGAATGAATTGATGAAGAAAACCGTGAGCTTCTCTTGGAAGCAAGAGCATGAAATTGCTTTCCAAACATTAAAGGATAAATTGTCTCATGCACCTATTCTTGCATTGCCTAATTTTAATGCTTCTTTTGAATTGGAATGTGATGCATCTAATGTAGGCATTGGGGGGGGTTAATTCATGATAAACATCCTATTGCTTATTTTAGTGAGAAATTGAAGGGTGCATGTTTGAACTATTCCACTTATGATAAAGAATTGTATGCACTTGTTAGAGTCTTGCAAAATTGGCAACATTATCTTTTACCTAAGGAATTTGTGATACATAGTGATCATGAATCCCTTAAATATTTGAAAAGTCAAGGCAAACTCAACAAAAGACATGCTAAGTGGGTTGAGTTCAATGAGCAATTTCCTTATGTAATGAAACACAAGCAAGGAAAGTTGAATATTGTAGCGGATGCTTTATCAAGAAGGCATTGCTTGATTTCTATGCTTGAAACTAAATTGCTTGGTTTTAATCACATAAAGGAATTGTATGCAAGTGATCATGACTTCTCTAGTATTTTTGCTTTGTGTGAGAAAGGGGCTCATCAAGGATATTTTAGACATGATGGTTTCTTGTTCAAGGAAAAGATATTGTGTGTTCCTAAAATCTCTTTGAGAGAACTTTTCATTAGAGAAGCTCATGAGAATAATTTGATGGGGCACTTTGGTGTGGACAAAACATTGGCTATTTTATATGAACATTTATTTTGGCCAAAAATGAGGCATGATGTGCATAAGCTTATTTCTCAATGCATTACTTGTCATCAAGCTAAATCTAAATTAATGCCTCATGGTTTGTATACACCTTTGCCTATTCCTAACTCCCCTTGGGTTGACATTTCTATGGATTTTGTGCTTGGTCTTCCAAGATCCAAGAGAGGAAAGGATTCTATCTTTGTTGTTGTTGATAGGTTTTCAAAGATGGCACACTTCATTCCTGTTCATAAAAGTGATGATGCTTGTGAAGTAGCTAATCTTTTCTTCAAGGAAGTGGTGAGACTACATGAATTGACAAGAAGCATAGTGAGTGATAGAGACACAAAGTTCCTTAGCCACTTTTGGAAAACATTGTGGGATAAGCTTGGTACAAAACTCTTATCTTCATCAACTTGTCATCCACAAATGGATGAACAAACCGAAGTGATAAATAGAACATTGGGACAACTCCTTAGGTGTTACATCAAGGGTAATTTGAGAACTTGGGAGGAGTGTCTACCTCATATTGAGTTTGCTTACAATAGAGTAGTTCACAAAACTACTTCTTTATCTCCTTTTGAAATTGTTTATGGCTTTAATCCTTTAACTCCCCTTGATTTATTGCCTTTACCTAGCACTTCTTCTATGGTTAATCATGATGCTTTGTCTAAAGCTTCTTATATTTGAAAGTTGCATGAACAAGTGAAGGCTAATGTGGAGAGAAAGATGGAACAAAATGCAAAGCAAGCCAATAAACACAACAAGCAAATGATCTTTAATGAAGGAGATTTAGTGTGTCTTCATTTAAGAAAGGATAGATTTCCTCATGAAAGGAAATCCCAACCTAAAGGAGATGGACCTTTCAAAATTCTAGAGAGGATCAACAACAATGCTTACAAACTTGAATTGCCTAGTGAGTATGGTGTGAGTAATACTTTCCGTATTTGTGATCTTTCTTTGTATGATGTAGGTATAGATGAGGAGGCAAACTTGAGGACAAGTTCTTTCCAAGAAGGAGGGTATGATGGAGGTTCAAGTCAAGCCAAAGGTCTAGAAGGGGAGCTTGAAGCACTTCCTTTGGTGAGCCTCAAAGGACCAATGACAAGAGCTAGGACTCAAGCACTTCAAGACCATATTTAAGCCAATTTGGACAAGCATGAAGTTGCACACCATATCAAGCATGACAAGAGCTCGATTTTGATGTCTCAAATCCAATTTAATTTAATAAATTCCAGCACTTGTTAGAAGAATTCAATAAAACATTTGTAAATCAGTTTCTATTGCTTTAATTGATTATTTTGGCTTTATAATCAATTACAGGATGTTTAGAAGCAATCAGAAATAAGCCTTCACTTCTTTAATTGATTATTTCGTCGAAATAATCGATTACCAGAATGTCAGTTGTAAACAGGAATTATGCCCTTACTGCTTTAATCGATTATTTGGCTAGTGTAATCGATTATTTTAGTTTCTGATTGATTTAATCGATTACAATAGTGAATTAATCGATTATACCAGTCAGAGATGGCCACTGCACTTTTTTTTGGGAAGCCAAAGGTCACTTAGGTAAGGCTTGTCTTACAAGCTACGTTTGGGGCTTCATTTTAGTTTCATTTACATTACATTTAGTGTCATTTAGCTTATTAATTCGTGGTCTATATAAACCACTCAAAAACTGAATGTAAAGGATCTTTGGATCTTTGATTAATACAATCTCTGAATTGTGGTGAGAGTTTTCTCTCTTGTTCTTTTTCAAGAACTTCTTGTTTCTTATCAATGGCCTCCCAGCTATTGTGGTGATTCTTGTAAGACTTATTGGAATTCCTATTCCATGGTGTCATTTCCAACTCATTCCTATTCTTCTTCCACAATCCAATTCTGAAATTAGAAAACATAAACAGCCTCACTAAAGAGAAGAGTTGAATGCTCTATTTTGAAGTTCAATTGAAGAGTGACTTCCATTGCAAGGAAGATCAGGGCAAAAGGTGCTAAGATTCAGGTCAATAGCACATCACAAACTCTGCCCAACCTTCCTTTCAAACCTAAACTATCATGTCTACCTCTAAGAAAGCCAAAATCAACAAAAGAAAAGCTGGGGAATCCTCAAATCCTGCTGGGAACAGACTCAATTCTTGGTTCCTATAAGAAAAAGACAAAATGCACTACATTCAGTTCAATGCTACAAAACTGATCATGCCTCCCAAGTACTTGGACCTTGTGATGTAATGTCTAATCCCATTAGACATGAAATTTCCCAAATCTACCTTGCAATGGAACCCACTCTTCAAGCAAACTTCAAGAACACACAAGTTTCCAGCACTTCTTGTGAATTGGGGCTGTTTAGAGCTTTATAATTGTAGAAATGGAAGATGGAAGAAAGGTTAGGGATGAAGGTGAAGACACCATGGAGAAGCTATCCAATAAGTCTAGGAAGAATCACCACAATAGCATTGGGAAGCCATTGATAAGACTCAAGAAGTTCTTGAACAAGAACAAGAGAAAAACTCTCACAACAATTTTTAGAATTGTATTAATGAACCCAAAGTTAGTTACATTCAATTTTGGCACCTTATATAGGCCACGAAATTACAAGCTAAATATGACTAAATATAAGAAAAATGCAAATTGAAATGAAGCCCAAATGAAGCTTGGGGTGCAAGCTTCCCTAAAGTGACTCTTGGCTGCCCCAACATGTGTAGTACAGTTTTTATGCTGAAGTAATCGATTAATTCGCACTTGTAATCGATTAAAATAGAGTTATTTACCATTTTTAGGCTTATATAATCGATTACAGCTATCTAGTAATCGATTAAAGCAAACAAGTCTTGTTTTTTTTTTAATTTCCTAATGCTTATGTAATCGATTACAGGCATCTGGTAATTGATTAAAGGTATCAGAAACTATTTTACAAGATGCTTTTAATCTATTATAGGAATCTAGTAATCTATTAAAATAGATAGCACTTCTTTTGTGTTTCCACTGAGTTGGTGTGCTTTTTCATGCTTTTCCAAGAGATACAAGTTAGCTTGGATGTGGTCTTCAAGTGCTTGAGTCCTAGCTCTTGTCATTGGTCCTTTAAAGCTCACCAAAAGAAATGCTTCAAGCTCTCTTTCTAGACCTTTAGTTTGTCTTGGACCTCCATCACCTTGACTGGTTCATCAATGAGGGATTTCAATTCCCTGTCTTGCTTGAAGTCCAAGGGTTAAGGAAATTCCATGAGCTAAAGGGTACCTTTTACCCTGAGTTAGTAAAGGTGTTTTACACCTGTTGTAACACCCTAAAATTTCAATAACTTAAATATATGTCTGATGTATTCCTTATATTATTTGATTACTTTATTAATTAGGATTAGTTGAAATGTTATGTGAATTATCCATGTGCAATTGCTTTGTTTTTGAGTGATTCCGAATTTGACCCAAAACCTATTTTAGTATAATCCACATTTTGGATTGGTTAACCGTTGGATCACCTTCATTAAAATTTTATGCATACAATAAGAATGACTAATACCTGCGACATCTGATAAGGTCCAACCAATGGCTTCTGTTGGATACAGGGGGAGCTGGAAAGAAGATCAAGATAAGGATGAAGCCAATTGCTTAATAGATTTTAGCTTTTTACATGCCACTCAAATGAAGGCATTTGTAATTTGTTAAGTTGCTTAAGAGGCTTATCTAATGATCCTTGCATTGCATAAACATGATCCTTAAAATGCATACATGATTTGACAAAAGCATAAAGGATCCTCAAATATCTTAAGTCTACACCACATATTGAACTTTTAATCGTTGGGATTGGTGAAATAATATCTGAAGCGCGAGATATTAATTTTTCACAGAAGCAGAAATTTTAAATTTGGGTCAGCTCGCCAGGCGAATTTTGGAAGGCATTTTGGCTCGCTTGGGCAAGTCAAGGAAATTTTAAAAGCCTGCAGCAGCCTCTAAATCACAAAAATGGTGGTCTTCTTCCCCAAAAACAGCACCCAACCCCGTCCCCCTCCTCCTCCACCATCCACGGCCACCGGAATCTTCAAAACTCAACCCGATGATTCGGTAGAGAACAGAGCCTCCAATCCTCCTTTCTTAGTTTTTTTGAGGTAACCATGTTTTCTTGTCTTCTTTTAGCTAGTTTGAAGCCTCTATTGATATCTTTTATGATTCAGGTACCATTTTTGGTTGTTTCTATACTTCCTTTGAAAACCCTTTGAAAATGAGATGTTGTAAAAGTCTCCTTTTTATGAAATTGATGTCATTTTTGGATCTTTGTTGAGCCCCGATCACATTGGTGTGATCAAAATTTCAAAATGATGTCTTTCGGTGTGAACTACCAAAACACCCTTTTAGCCTCTTTTTAGATTTGAGTGGGTATCTGACCCCAAATGTTAATTTTGAGCTTGCCTTTGAAATCTATACTAAATTATCTTCAATTTGGTATATAGAGCTATGCGTTTGGACCAAAGCACGTGAAGTTGAGAAATCTCAAAACGACGTTTCAAGGAGCTAACAGAGGGATATAATTAGGTAATGGGAGTTTATTATTTAGCTATAGTTTTGGTACCATAGTTGGGGGCCAAGAGTCCAACTATGAAGATAACTGTTTGTCCCTGTGTGCTGGTTTTTTAAGAAAAATTAAGTTTTTAACTAATGGGATGCAATGTATTTATGAGTGATGTGTGTTTGTTCCTGTGTGTGCTCGTTTTCAAGGCAAATGATGTTTTTAACTAATGGGATGTGATGAATTTTCTTGTTGATGGATAAAACTGTGAATGATGTTGTTGCTATAATGATTGGATTTTTGGGAAAAATCTTAATTACAGAGGAGACTCTGCCCAAAATTTTAGAATATGTTTTCCTATTTAATTCTTTACTAAATTTTTAAATGGGCATAAGATTTTTTTTTTCTATACTGTAGTCCTCTTCTTTAATTTAGAATTTTCCTAAATTAGCAGTCTCGTGGTAATATAGATTGTGAATGAATGAGGTGTGTATTGTTTGAAGACCTGGGGAATGTGAATCTCAGGCATATGGTATATAGATGTAAAATGCGATTGTTCGTGATGCTGATGATCATATTGAAATGAAATTATGTTGATGATTATATTAATGAGATGATATTGATGATTATGATGATGATGATGTTGAAATGAGATAATGTTGATTGGGTTGATGATTTTTACATGAGATAATGATGATATAGTTGATGATGTTGAATATTGATGTTTGTGATGATGATATTGAAATAAAATGATGTTGATGTTGTTGATAGCATTAATATGGCATGATGATGATGATGTTGATAATGACATTGACGAGGGATAATGTTGATGTGAACAATGTCATTGTGTGATGTGGATATACATGGATACCCATGGGGTGTATGACTGGTTATCCTTGCGGGGAATGATTTGTTCCTAGCCACGTCATGCATTGATGGTGCCCATGGTTGTATACGATATATGTCCACATGGGGTGCAATAACCGATTGGACATCCTTGCAAGGAAGGGTTTACAAATTTTAAGCATCCCAGGAGAGAAAGGGATTGTTTAAAATTTCGGTCCCTAGCTATCCATGGTCAGTGCACCAATGATGTTGTATATGTGCATGGGGGGTGCATGACTGGATAACCTTGCAATGGAGGGTTTACAAATTTTAAGCATCCTAAGAGAGAGAAAAGGGACTGTTTAAAATTTTGGTCCCTATCTATCCATGGTCAGTGCATTGATGGTGCCCATGTTTCATCCTTCATATTTGCATGGATGGATAGTAAGTATCGGGGGTACCAGGGGGCAATCACTCTGTTTGGAACTCCCTTGTGACTCAAGGCTGATCACCATGGGGGGAGCGACTAATGCACAACAGGGTGACCTCGACGAGCTACTGCATCATTTTCCTGAGAAAGGCTATTTCCATGATGATGGTACCACATTGCATTCTGAGAGATTAGTCAGTGCATGCATCATTTTGAGCATGGTTGTTTGAGTTGTGAAGTGAATTGGATGATGGGTTTGTTGAATGTGTATTAGACTGATGGACTTTTGGTAATGATTTTGGTTGTTAATGTTGTTTCTGTAACACCCTGGACTTTTAAGTTGCTAAGTTGGACGTTTTATGTGTGTGTTATGTTGATTGATTATATGTTTTATTTTATAATTTGTTGTTTTAAGTGCTTTTGTTTTGGAATGTGTGTTTGGTGGATGTTAAAGTCAACTTTGTTGGCTGAGGTTGTTGTGCATGCACGTAAATGAGACATGTCTTGTCAGCTGTGTTTATAAGCAGCAGACTGGCGCAGCGGAAGCGTGCTCTTCCTTTCTTCATCTTTGCGTTTTCTCTCCATTCTCTCTCTAAACTCACTCAGAAAACCACTCTTTCTCAACCCCCCTGTGTTACCTTCAACCCACAAGAACCAACGTAGCTACCACAGAATCCCGACGTCGAGAAGAACCTCGTTGCCAGAGTAGAAGTTTTGGACAACCCATCGTGAAGCTCGAGAATGAACTCCTGGTTAGGTCAGGGGAGTTTATCATGTTTGATAACAGCTTTAGATACCATGGTTAGGGGCCAGGGAGTCCAACCACGATGATAACTACATGTCCCTAGTGTGTGTTGTTTTCCAGAAAAGTTATGCCTTTTAATGAATGGGATGTGATATGCTTTATGTTTGATGGTTGATGTTTTGTGTTGATGCTTGATGGTGTTCTTATGGGGGAGTTGATGCCGTAAGAACTCCCTGTGCTTGTGTGTGAGTTGGCATTTTGATGCTGAAAACTCCCAAGACACTTTGTAGTAGTGTTCATGGAGGGGTACCGGGATGGGTATGTCGAGTTGAGCTTTTTAAGTAGTATGCATGTGTGCATGCAAGACGTGACTCTTAGTCCTTGTTGGAGGACGTCAATATACCGGGTTCCTTACCCGGGGTTGTTTCCTTAGAGCTACTAGGGCTCACTTCCTTTTCTTTAGATATACCAGGTTCCTTAACCGGGGTGGTACTTTAGAGTTGTTGAGCTCAAGTTATTTCAAAAGAGCCATCGGGTTCCCTAACTCGGATGAACTCGTGCCTTATCGGGAAAAGAGTCCTCCGATTTCCTAACTCGGATGAGCTCGTGCCTTCTCAGGAAAAGAGCCACCGGGTCTTCTACTCGGTTAAGCTCATCTTCTTTCCTTAGAGCTACCGGGTTTCTCACCCAGGATGGGCTATTCTCTTTAGAATCGCTAAGTTCAAGCCTCTTCTTTGTGAACCACCAGGTTTCTTACTCGGTAGAGCTTGTACCTTTTCTTTGTAAGCTACTAGGTTTCCTTACCCGGACAACCTTGTGTAGGTTGGTGATATTAATACAATCCCGAGTCTTGCAAGCACTATTTGTTATAATCGATTACAACGCTTATGTAATCGATTGCATAGTGTTGAGTCCGCCCTTGGTATTTTATAGAAACCCAAGGACCCCCTTGACCGCCCTTGACTAAACTTTACCGACCTTGTCTGACCTTGACCGACCTCTTCTGACCTCGTCCGCTCTTGTCCACCTTTGTCTTCTCTTGTCCAACCTTTACCCCCTTGACCAACCTTTACCGACCTCGTCCGACCTTGTTCGGATCCTTACCTAAAGTTACTATCTTTAGGTGCCCAACTCACTTGTTTGTGGTGTTTGTGAATGACGTATAAGGGATGTATGTGATTATGTTGATTATAGTTGAGGTCGGCCTATGTGATGGCTTGAGATAATGATGTATGTATTGCAACCATGGGGGGTGTATGGCAGTATCCTTGCCAAGACAGAGTTGTCCCCGGGCTGGGCCATGCATTGATGGTGCCCATGGTTATCTAAATGCAGGTGGATATACATAAGTACCCACAGGGGTGTATGGCAGTATCCTTGCCAGGATGGAGTTGTTCCTGGGCCGAGCCATACATTGATGGTGTCGTCGTGATATGCTATGTATAGACACGTGAGATGTCGGGACTGGGTGGTTAACCTTGCAAGGACCCCGGTCAGTGCATTGATGAGCTCGTGTTGGGGCGGCCCTCATTTAGGGCAGTACGTATGATGAACCCGTGTTGGGGCGACCCTCATTTGGGGTGGTACGTATGTGCATAGGGGTGCATGGCATTATCCTAGATAGGATGGATTTGTTCCCGGGCTGGGCCATGCATTGATGGAGCCCATGTGTCATACTGCATTTGCACGATGGAAATAGGATGATGGCTGTAGGGTACCGGGGTATTGGGGGGCCACGTCTGTTAGGAACTCCTTCTGACACCCGGGGCTGATCACCACTGGGGGGGAGCGACCTGTGCACGACAGAGCGACCTTGACAAGCTACTGCATCATCTGTATATCGCGATGGACTATTTCTGTGATGGTACCACATTGCATGTTGAGAGTTAAGTCAGGAGCATGCATCATGCTAGGCATTACAAGTTGACTTGTGGAATGTTTTTGGATGCCCGTGCATGTTAGTTGTGTGATGAAATGTTTGGATATTGTGATGCCCGGATAACATGGTGATATCGTGATGTTGGGATTCCCTTTTTCTTAACTTATGTTATATGTTGCTTGTTGTTTTACATGATAAACTCACATTTGCTTTGTTGTACCTTGTGGTTGGGTACCTGTGATGATCGCGAACCGTGTTCGTGTGAGCAGATGGGCAGCAGTAGGACCTGGAATATGACCATCTTTTGGTTGGAGTCGCCGAGTTGCCAAGATGTCAATGGATTAGATCCTGGGCAGAGGTTGTGTTTTTCTAGTTACACCCCGTTGTTTTGATAATTGTATCCCGTTGCTTAAATTCTTGTTTCCTTTGTAAAACACTTATATGTTTCTTTTAGACATGGTTAATTGTACCTACAACTAAACCATGTTTTGTATACATACATACATACATATATATATACACACACACATACACACTTGAGATGTCTCATATGTATCTTATTTCTTATTTACGTGTTCACTTTATGATGATGATCATTATGTTCTCGCAAAAAATTTACCAGCATTTTCACAATCAAATTAAAGGAGTTTTCATTTAAACATGTTAATGACGTGATTAAGAGTGGTGATGCAGTAGCGACGTGACGGGTCTTTGCAGTTTCCTTTCCAATTGTTGTTATTTGATGCTTGTTGGTTTATATAATAAACTCACCCTTGCATTTGTTGTACCGTGTGGTTGGTACCTGTGATGATTGTGAACTTTCGTTCATGTGAGCAGATGAGCAACAATAGGTGACCTTGGAGGGAGATCTTCTTTTTTGTTGGAGCTACCAAGCTGACGTGATGACGTTGGAACTTATTTTTGAAAGAGTTGTGTTTTGTTAATCAACTCTTTCAATTTAGTCCCTTAATCCTTTTTGTGGACATGTATATTTTGAGTTGTAAAAGCATGTAAAACTAAATTAAGTTCTAAACATGTGAATGATGAGTACTGATGTAGTATATTTATACATATATATTCAATTATTGTATTTGTATCGTGTGTATGATGATTATATTATAGCGAAAAATTTACTACCATTTTCATAATCAGATTAATGGAGTTTTCATTAAAATTTAAAATTCACACAATTAGAGTTAGTGGTGCCGTAGCGACGAGGCGGGCCATTAGACCTGTGCTAAAGCTAGTTTGGATGGGGTAATTCGCTCTCAAGTCAAGGGTGTTCCCATGGTGATTGATGAGGAAGTCTGGCTTGCTGTGGTTGGAATTTCTCTTGTTGGTGTTAAGAGATTTGATGAAGAAATTGGTGGGGACAACAAAATTGATACCTACAGAGGGATGCTTCAAGACCCTTAAATCAGGCTGAAGCTAAGGCTTGGCATTGGCACAATGACTGGTGAAGATAGGCTTCTTCACTATATAATGACATATATCCTGACTCCAAGGTCAACCAACCATGCCCAAGCCACAGATGATGACTTACAGTTGGTGTATGCCATGAAAGCATCAACTCAAATCAATTAGGTACTTGTGTTTGTTGAAACCATGCTGAAGGCATCTAGGTTAATCAACTAAAACTTTCCATATGTTGTGTTAATCTCTAGCTTTATTGATTATTTCAAGATTGATGTCTCAACTGAGATAGTAGACAACACAACTAACATCACCAATCTCATCAAGATAAAGCATCTGCAAAAGCTTGGACTGGTGAAGATGCCTCAAGGATGGCAGATGGCTGGTCAGCAACCTCAAGCTGAAGGTGCTGAAGAAAGAGCTGAAGAAGAAGAAGAAGAAGAAGCTGGAAAAAAGCCCTGCACAACAACCTTACAACCCATGTGAGTCTCTAATGATTCAAAAGATGGATGTTTTGTTATCCCTATATCATAAGCATAGGGTTGAGACAAATTCATCCTTAGAAGAAATTCAATCTAGGCTGGAAAACATAGAATCTAGGATGGTTCTCCATGGATTTGATGAGCACTAGATTAGGTTGATTGCATTTGTATTTGTGTTTGCTTTTTGTCTTTCAATTCTATTTTTTTAATTATGTTTTTCAATTTTGTTTTGTTTAAGCAATTGTACTTCAATGTTTCTATTAATGAACTGTTCAATTTCAGTTTCTATTTCTTCCTTTTTTGCTTATGATTAATCTTACATTGTTTTGCCTTTGATAAGCCAAATAAGGGGGAGAAAATAATTGATCAAATTATTTGAATAAGGCAATTATTTGAATAAAGGATTTAACAAATTATTTGAATAAGGGGGAGAAAATAAAAATAATTGAATCTTATATTGCTCTGAATCTATTTTTTCTGAATTCTATGAAATATTATCTAAAATAGGGGGAGCAATCTAAGAATTTATCTATGTTTATGGAAGGAAACTTAACACTTGATATTGGCAAAAGGCTGAGTGAATTTTCAGGTTAAGTTTGAAGCTCCTATCATTCATCTCTCATGCACTTAAAAGCTACAAATGTTCAATTGATATTTGGCATGATCAAAGCCAAAAAGGGGGAGATTGTTGGATATAGGGGGAGCTGGAAGAGGATCAAGGCAAGGATGAGGATGTTGCTTTAGAGTTTTAGCTTCTCACATGGCAATCAATTTGAAGGCATTTGTAATTTGTCTAAATGGTTCAAGAAGCATGCCTTGTGATCCTTGCATGGCATAATCATAATCATATACATGCATTCATATCTTAAGAAAAGCATAAGAGATTACATGATGACATTTGAAAAGGATTTTGCATGGCTTATGTTTTGGAAAAATCAGAAAATGCACTGTCTTAATCAATTGCAGGCAATAAGTAATCGATTACCAGCTTGTGTTATTTCTGGAAAAACCACGAAGAACACTTAAATCGATTACAAGCAAATCGTAATCAATTATATAGTGCAAATTGTGAAAACATGTCTAACTTCCTTAATCGATTAGCACTAACTGTAATCGATTACCAAGGCTTATTTCATAAACTGTGTAGGACTGCCTTAATTGATTACACAAGCTTATTACATAACTAAGTCAGACTGCTTTAATCGATTACATCCCGTTTTAATCGATTACATTGTTCATGAAAATTTTCCAGATTGTCTCAAGAACATTTTAATCGATTACTTGGTACATTAATCGATTACATAATGTCAAATAATCGATTACACTTACGTATTAATCAATTACGTTCTGTTAAAACTGCTTTCTATTTAAAGCCATTGGGTCTGTGATTTTAAGAGACAACCTACATTCTGAGATTACGAACAACCTAATACGTTCTGAGCTTTCATATGTCCAAGAAACAGTTTTTCTGAGTGATACATTTCCTCTTCGAGATTAAAAAGATTACATGTTTCATTAGTGATGATGTGTTAAGGCAAGATTTTCAAAAGAACATCAAGAAAGATGATTTTGTGCTTAATCATTCATGCAACCTGCAAGTGATTGGTAATATTCATTCATTCACTGAGGATCACAGGTTGTGTCTCTCATAAACCTTTCTAGATAATTGTTTTGTCTTTTTTGAATTGTTGTAAGGCTAAAGTCAAATAGTTTTCTTTCAAGCTTTCTAGAGTAGTGTTCTCTAGGGGTAAAGAACTGAGTAGGGTTCTCAGTGTCTTTGTGATTTGATTTCTAATAGGGTATTAGAATTCTGATTCTTTATCTAGGGTTGATAAAGAAGATCACTTGTAATTACTTGTAAAATAACTGATTTGATTTAGTAGAACTCTAATCTGGTTTTGATTAGAAGACACTAGTCCTTCTCTTTTAAGGGGTGAACCAGTATAAAACTTGTGTTAAACTTGTTTGTATATCTTGTAATTTGTATCTAACTTGTCTTGTGGTGTATATCTTTCAAGGTTAATAGAAAAGAAGAGAAAAAGGTTCTGAAATTGTGTATGGTAAGGGTGAAGTCTTGATTGATTAAAACTGCAGTTTTTACCAAGCAAATTTTTGTGATACGATCTAAATTCCACTGTGTATCGAAAAAGGTTTAAACCAAATCACCCCCCTCTTGGTTGTGTATGTGTGTGTGTTCATCCTTGTTTTCATCGTTGATCTTGGCCAATTAAAAAATTCTTAAACAATCAGAGTTAAAAAGATCGTATCACAAAATAGTCCAAGAAAGCTTTCAACCAATGAAACACCAATCCTCAAAGAATGCAATCAAAAAAAATTTCTGTTGATCGTGAAATGTTGCACCAACGAATGACAAGTTATAACCACAAGAAAAGATAAAGATGAAGTAGTCAATACAAAGATTTATACTGGTTCACTTCTCAATCTAAAGGAGCTACATCCAATTATTCTAACCAACAAGTTAGAGTTTCAATAATAACAATATGTTTCTTACAAGCCCTTTGATGTGTTGCAAACACATCTTAATTATAGCTTAGTTTTAGGTCA
>QARZ01038595.1:0-11282 GCA_013407115.1 Glycine latifolia
GTTCTTGGCCAACCGACCTTAAACCCGCGTCCTTAAATAGCCTTTTTGTAGTAGTGCCTGGTGCAGTTTCTTTGAAAATTTGGCGCCAAGTGACAGTTCATTAAAACATTTAAAAAATTAAAGAATCCTGTTATGGCATTTTCAAAAATAAAGGACTTGATTGAAGCTTTCGAACATAGAAAACCCTTATTAAACATTCTAAATAAATGATCAAATTAATAATTAAGTCATTGGTTAAAACTTAAACTTAAACTTTGGGGATAACAATTCATTAATTAGGTTTTTGGAGCGAAAGATATTGATGAAAATCTATTGATAATAAATAAATTATTTTATCTTCTTTAATTTTGAAAATATTTCCCATAAAAATATTTTCATTTTAAAACTTTTTAAATTTAATATACTAGATAATTTGATACACGGATGAAAAATTAATTTTTTTCTTTCAAAGTTGCTTATCCATAGATCCCAAAATTGTTAATCATAATAAATTTACTTATTTAAATAAACGAGAAATTATAGTAGCACATTTTTAAAAAGTTGTTTTAAACACAATATTTATTATTAGTTAAAATTTATTAGAAGTCACAAATTTTAATGGTCATACTTCTCATTTAAGAACTTTCTCTCAATTTTGTGGTTTTTAATAAATTTTAACTAATATTACATGTGTTATAAATAGTGTGTTAGGGAGTATATTGTTAACATTTCTCTAATTAATATACATAATATACATGATATATTATTATATAAATTTTATTATCATCTTTTCAAATTATATATTTATTAATTTATTAAAGTTTAAATTTACATAATTATCTTAATTAACTTATTTATAAGTAATTTCATAATTTTATTTGTTAATTTATCACTAAAAAGTGAGATTTTAAATAAGTTTTTAAGAAGTATAAGACTTAAACTAAATTTTAAAATAATTTATATAATATAATTAAACCAAAATTAACTCTTATATTTCAATTAATAGACTAGTCATAAATCTTTCAAAATTCAGTCGACCAAAGTTGATTTTCCTTCCTACCCTTATCATGTTATTTAAATAAATGCACTGCATTCATCAATATTCACCTATTTTTATTTGAAAATGTCAAAGTTGGAAAAAAAAAGATTTAAACCAATTAAAATGTTTCAAATGATTGAATATAATAAGATTTTTTAGATATTTCAAAATTAATCAGTCCAAAATAATTAGTTTGATTTAATTAAGTAATTTGATAGAATTTTTTAATTTTTAAACAAAATATATTTTTATTATTTAAAAGATAAATGAAATATTAAAAAGTCACCAATATTATTAAAAAATAGAGAGGAAAAACCATGGTTTGATATATTTGGATTAATTGGATTAAAGAATTTTCAATCTAAGACACCAAGTTAATATATATATATATATATATATATATATATATATATCACTTCAATAAGTTTTTTTTATTTGTATAGATTATATTTTTTTAGACTCTAGTGACATAAGAGCATCTCTAATAGGAGATGTTTAATTGGATTTCTTCATTCTCTTTTTGTGGTTCATATAGTACTTTTTGTGGTATTCACATTGTCATGCACTCATAAGGAACTCACACAAAATTTTGCTAAAATGCAAGAAATCGCAAGAAACTTCAAAAAATTCGCACATTTATAATTTTTTATTAAAATTTATCATTTTTTAGTTTTTATAAATACAAATAAAATATGATTAATTGAAGAAAATATTAAGTATAAATTAAAAATAATAAAATGACATCACATTTAATTTTCAAACGGATAATTTTATGATACCTAGGAGTAAAAATATTATGTGTAAAATTTAAATTTTTTTGTTCCATTTGCTCCAACAATAATTTTTTCTCCACATATTCCAACTTTTCCAACGTTCCAAATTTTTTATTCAAAACATTTAATAATAAGCCTAGAAACTTCTTTGTTATTTTTTATTTCATTGTTTTTCCTCCACGCGTGCTTTGCCCTTTCTTCTCCACACCAGAAGCTTCTTTCTCTCTTCCTCTCTTCCTCTCTTCCCAATTTTTCTTTCTTCTCCACACTCGCGGACCTCCCTCGTGCACCACCACCGTCGCTCATGGTCCTCCTTCGCGCAACCACCACCGGTGCCCGCGAACCTCCCTCGCGCACCACCAGCGCCACCCGCGAACCTCTCTCGTGCAACCACCACCGTAAGATGGTTTGTTGCCCTTTTTCTTCTTCCCATTATTTTTCCTTTTTTTAATAGGTGGTTGAGGCTAAATAATAGTATTTTATTGTTAAGAACTGGGTGCTTATATAAGATGCGCTTTTTTTTTTTAAGGAACCATTCTGCCACGGAGGCACTCTCCAGTGCAGAATTTCTTCAAGAAACGGTTCATTCAAGTGAAGGAATCATGTATGCACTCCCCATTGGAGATGCTCTAACATTTCACCTTGGATGACGCAAAATTATTGACTTGGCACTTTTTTATTATGTGGCAATTGTTAGCAAGTTTAACGATAAGGATTAATGATTAAAATAGAATATTTCAAAAATATTTTTAAAATGAAAAAAATTATAAAAATTAAAATTAACAAAAACAAAAGTAATTAAATTGCATGGATCAAAATTATATCTAAGCTAAAATATTGAAATTAAAATTATGCTATCACAATATAATGTATTGCATTTTATCCCATATTTTACATATTAACTTATGTAGGTTTGCATGCATTTGGTGTTAGTTAGGATTAGTTCTACACTTGTTTTCATTAATTTTGTCACTTAGGACTTTTTAGTGCTATTTGTATGTTTTTGGATTTTAGTTGGGGAGGTTTGTCATAGCTTGGATTTAGAAAGGAAATATTACAAGCTTGGAAATTGAAGAAAATGGCAACTATAAGGCGCCCCGATAGGTGGACAAGCATCCGGAAGTCTAAATTGACAACCAAAATGCATCACAACAAAGATGTGGAAATTCTCATAGTCATTGTATGCACTAGACAACATGACACTGATTCAATATTTTTAGAATATCTTTAGTTGTAGAAAATGAACCGACATGAGATCAATACTTATATTTTAAGAATTAAATTATTTACAATTTTTGTGAAGACAAAAAGTTATAAGCATATATCCTATTTGTGATTTTTCCCACGCAAGTGACACTCTATTGTTATGGGCTTAGTCCCTTTTAGGTCCTTGAGTTAAAATAGACATTCACAATTTATTTCAAAGAGTCCGTAATTAAGGAAAATCGAGGAAGAAACAATAACACAAGGATAGAGATTGAGGAGGATTCATCTTTCTTTTTCTTTTTCAATTTTAATGTTCTTGTTTCTTTTTTGTGATTTTTTTCCATTATGATTGAGTTTTATATTCTATTTTGAGATTGGACAATTCCCTTCATACATTAAAAAAAACTACATACTCAATTGTTTAGAGGTTCCACGCTACATGCAGTTAAGGGAAAATATATTATAAATAATCTTACCCTTGCATATACATATAGACTATTTTCCACTATACATTAATGATTTAAAATTAATTATTTTCTTAGTTTATTCCATTTTGTTAATATTTGAATTTTGTTGTTTTGATTCTTATTGAACACATTAAAAAATTATTTGAAAAAATAATTTTATTTATTTATTTAAAGAATGAATTGCATGATATATTTTTATTTAATGTTGGTCAAGACCTGTACATCAAAATTCATGAGAAAATTAACTCCTATATCCAACCCATGTCATGAAAAGTGAATGTTAATTTTTCTCCACAATCCACCGTTTTGTTATGGGTATGCTTTGTGTGAGTAAGACCACATTCATTCAAGGTATGGCTACTCTATTGTAGTCATCAATATGTCATGAAAATAGCTTTTTAGTTTTTATTCTTTGTTTTGTCTTATCCCATGCACTGATTTGCTATCATTTCAAAAATCACTTCCGTGAAACACATCTCATCAACCACTGGTATCACCATGTATGTCCCATCTAAGAATCCGATGGTTTAAACTATTAGAAGAAGAGACTCAAAGATTGTATACAAAAAAATATTTGTATAAAACCACTTTTTATGTAATTATATATATTAAAAACATCTTTTATTTTGAAAGTTAATTACAATTTTAGCTCTTTTCTAAAAGCACGCTATTTATAAACTAGTTATATATATATATATATATATATATATATATATATATATTTATAATAATGAGATCAAATTATATTAATGTAATTTTGACAACTATTATATCATATTTATAATTTGATATAAAATGTGATTTTTATTAATCTAACCGTTGAATTATATTTATATATTATCAAATTTGTGGTTGCTAAATTTTATCAAAATTAAAAAATAACAATAAAATAATCAAATGATCCATATTTTGAAATATTTATATTATATCAATTTTAATATATATGAACACGATAGCAAAAAATTTGTATTAATATGAAATTTTGCATATAATAATCTTTATGGAAGGATCTATCAATCCAGTATAAGTTTTAAGAGAACAAATTTGAATTACTATTGGATATGGATATATGATCTTTATATAGAATGATGTAATAATAATTCAAAGTTATATGCTATAATTTGATATTCTCGTTAATAATTTATATAATTAGTAAATATTTTAAAATATCTAAATTGTATTTTGGATTTAAGATAATTAAATTAAACTGTGATATAAAGTTATTTTTAAATTGAAATGAATAAATGATTAAGAAAATAAAATACACGAATAAAGATAAAATAATAGTAGTTTTAGATGATCATTTAAACATATTCTAAAATATAAAGCTATTTTGTTGGAAGATAATATTTTATTCTTTATGTTTTAAGGGTTAGTTTTATAACTTTCGGTTATAAAATATCTTATTTCTAGCAAAAAATGAGATTTTTTTAGTAGAGTGCACCTCCCAAAAATAAAGTTTATTTTTATTTTACCTCAAAAAAGAAAGTTGAGAATCTCTATACAAGAGACTTAGAATAATGAGAATAAATTAACTATTAAAATTAGATATTCTAATTTATAGCATAGGAAATTTTTATTTTTTGTGTGTGATTAGCACAGGAAGTATATTAAGTAAAACAACTTCTTTAAATACTTTACAAATTAATTTCTTTTAGATTTTTTCAAAAACTTAAATTAAATACTAAAACAATTAAAACTGGTTTTTTTTAACAATAAAACAGTGAAACTCTTGTTTTTCTCATGCTCTCAATTAATTCATTGTCTATATTTCTCTCTTTTAGATGTGATTTTCACTAAGTAATTATTTTTCTATTACTCTCTTTATTTTCATGTGACTTTTTATTATTATTATTTTAATTTACCTATTAATTATAAAAATCAAAATAAACATTATTAATGAATTGACAAACTTCTCAACAATACAAAAATTTGAATTTATCTTTATTGAATATTATCCATATCACTTTTTATTTATTTAGAATATGTTTATATGATGAAAAAAAATCTTAACCTTACAAAAGTTTAATTTTTTTCTTATAAAATAATATTTGCATGACTTTTTATATTATTTAAAACTATAATTAATAAATAATAATTAAATGAAAAGTCTCCTTCTATTTTAAATATTTTTATTTAAATTTTAAAGTATATAATATTTTATATATGAATTTTTAAAATTTTAAAAAAATTAATAAAATATAAAAATTACTCAATGTCATTTAAAAATTAATTTGGTATAACATAGATTCTTAGTTATTAAATTCAAACTTTTAACTTATATATTAATGGTAAGTATGCTAAAAAACAAAGTAATTGCACAATTTTTTGTATCATTATAATTTTTTTTCTTCTTCCAAATTAGTATTCTCATTTTCATAATTTATGTTAAAAAACAAAATATTTTCAATTTTGATATTCAAGTTTTTATATGTTGTGACTTAGGATATTTAACTCATTTCCTCATATTCTATCAAAAGAGATAGAACACGCATCCGATCGGATTGATTTATCCTACCTCTTTAATCAAATCCATTAATGAAAAAATAAATGTATTTTTAAAACAATTTTGAATTCTTTGAATTTGTTTGTCAGAATGAAGGAATAATTCTTTAATTCAAAGTAACAAAAGTTTTCTTACTAAAATTAAAATTAAGTTAAAGTTTTTGTCACATAAGTTTATTGTGGGAAAGAGAATTTTATTGTAAATAATGATCTTACCTATTTCAAATAAAATTATTTCTAATATAAAATACACATGATTAATGGTTAATTGTGTAACCAGTATATTTAATATATATAGAGAGAGAATTTAATGGTGCATGAGTATAAAACACTTTTATATTATCATTCAATCATAGTTTGTCATTAATATAATTTTTAAAGTAATTATCATAAAAGTCAATAAATTTATCATATATAATTAACTATGATTAAATGATGATGTGAAATTTTGTATCATATACATATAATCATTTTACTTTTATATATATATATATATATATATATATATATATATATATATTCTATTTCAATAACAAAGCACAATCCATAGAAAGCTTCATCAATTTGAGAACAAATAATGTTACAAAATTGCATTTGTTGAAAGAAACAATGAATGAACCACGATCCAACAAAAAACAGTTTCGGATTTTTTTTTTAAATAGAAAATAATAACTTAAACCAAAAAAATTTGTCTTCAAAATACAAATGAAAGCAAAGAGAAATCAAACAATTAAAATCAATTCGAGTAATATTATAGTATGAAATCTACTTGTGTTCCATCTTATTCCATGTCATCCCTCTCCTTATCTTGCGTCGAAGTGAACAACCACCATTTTGCACCGACATGTCAAGTGGGTGGTTGGGCAACTCGAACACCTGATTGATCAATACAGTTGGGTGATGAGACATGCCCAGTGGTGTTGGATGGTCTTCGCTAGCAACATGCGAGGAACCACCATAGTGGCCAGGTTTGCCCACTAATGATCGATTATTTAGGTATTTCACATTAATGAGATCATTTGAATTATTTTAAAATATTTTTTTCTTATTTATTTTTATAAAACTATTTTTCGAAAAAATTGCATAAAGAGTTTCATAAGTACCTACTACCATGAAGGCTCCTGATTTGTTACGAAAGGAAGGAGGGAGTAACATCTAAAATAAAACAGTTCATACTTTGCAAGCATTTGAGCCATGCATTTCTTTCTACATAAGTTGGACTTAGGATTACAACTAGTTCTTCATGATATGCAATGTTCGTCTTCTCTACGCATATCACTTAACTAATAAATAATCCATATTTTCATCTTTCCTTATATTGGTACGAATGGGAAAAATCCTTAAGATTGATCTAACCTAACTTTACAATAGTTAAATTTATTACTGAGAAAAATTAAACTATATTAACATTAATAATTATTTTATTATGATTATTATTTAATTTTTAATTAAATAATATTTTCTTAAAATTAATCGTTAGATTAAAAGTTTCTTTCATATAGATTAAAAATTTCTTTCACATTGATTTTCATATTAATCTAAAATAATTTATTATCTCATTTATATAAATTAAAATTAAAAATCAACATAATATAAATAATGTTAGGTGACACATGGAAAAAAAATACAAATTAAAAAATTAATTTGAAATCTGGGGCAATTTGGAAATAAATTTGAAATCTGGGACAGTCAAACACGTCCAATTTGGGCGTGTTTTACCTGGTTGTGACACGTGTCATTTTGAGGCGCAGTGTATATAAACTTCGGAAGGTCATAACTTTTAACTGGAATGTCCGATTGAGGCGAAACTGGTGTCAAAACGCTCGAAATTGAAAGGGATTTGGTCAAATTTTTTTTTCCAAAAAAAGCCTCTAAGTGTCTCAAAATTAGGATTTAAGATTCAATCATCCAAAATTTTCCTTTTTGTCTACTTTTTTAATTATTTAATTAGTTAATTTAATGTTATTTTTTATTTTTTAAAAAAATTCTATGAATTTTGAGCGTTTTGACATATCGTACGCCTCCATCGGACATTTCTATCAAAAGCTATGACTGTTTGAAGGACATACCGTACATTTAATTTGGGCTATGACCGTTTGAAGGACATATCGTACACCTAATTTGGACTAATTTTTTTGCAGATATTAAGATGTAAAAATAAAAACATCAACTTAAACAATCATGGGTGAATTAAAAATTATATGCATATTTAATTATATACAATAATGAATTTGAACAGATTAAATTGAATTTTGACTCAAATCTTAAAAAAAAATTGAACCAAAATCAAAAACTCAAAAAGTGTATCTAGACACAAGACATAAGTTATTTTCATGAAAATTAATGCTTTGTAAAATTAAAATAGATATCATTTTTATGGAATTCAGTTATAAAAACAACAACGTTAATAAAAAATTAGCTCAAATTAAGTAACGTTTTTTTGGTATATCTATTTACCAAAATTATACTGTAAATTTTTAAATGATTTCAGTTTAAAAAAAATTAAAAAAACACAATATTCTGTAAAAAAAGTGTTAGTAACTGGATTAGAGACTGAATTAGTGACATAATTTTTAAAAACCAAAATATTATTAAAAAAGTATTAGTGACCGAATTAGCGACGGTCGTGAACACGCCCAATTTGAACGTATTTGACTGTCCCAAATTTCAAAATTTTTTCCAAACTACCCCAAATTTAAAATTAATTTTTTAATTTGTATTATTTATTTATTTTTTCCGGTGACACAGTCATACAAAGTTACTTCTTGGTGTGGACATATTCTTGTGTAAAGCCTAAGTAATGACTTCAGTTGAGTTCCAACTAAAACTGACACAACTATATAGGTACATGCAGGGGTGATGGAATTGACAAGTCATTATGTATATTGGTTGTGGTACCCCTTGTACTCAATGTTACTATATATTTTTTGCTAACAAAAAAAGATCGAAGAAGAAAGAGACCAATAATGAGATCATGTATCATGCAACTTCACTAATTCTATCTTGGAATATTTTCAGCATTATGCAATGAAAATGAAACACATTCACCAAAGGGGCATTCATTAAATTGATGATGAGGAAAAATGAACACACCATTTGGCCCCCTTCAAACCATTTTCAAACTTTTGAAATATTAAAAAATATTTATACATGGATCACCATCTAGTTGATTAAAAAAATTTTGAAATAAAAATAAAGCAAAAGTTAAACTGAATTTATTGACTCTTTATGATTTATGATTGTTGCATTACACATTCATTTTTTCTTTCTCTTCATCTCTTTCCCCTAAAATCATTCACTAATGTAGTAAAAATATTAACTTATGTATTTTGGTTACTATGAATGACATTGACTATTACACGTACAATTACTTTTCATTTATAAGGTATTTATTGTCTTTAATTGCTAATATTTATTTTCGGACAATGTTTTTCTTAAATGCAACATTTATTTTAAGTCGGAGGGAATATTAATTAAACAAAATTAACAGCCAAGGAGTCCCTCTCTTCTTCATTAATATTCTCACTGTTGTTAGTTGCCTCACATGACTTCTTTCACATCTTTTTTTTATTATTTCTTCAATTTTTGTTGTGGTAATATTTAGTTTCAAACAAATTACATCTAAGAAGTGGTTAAATATAGTATATGACAAGCTAACTATAAGTCCTTATTTGCCCTATATTGTTTCATGGTATCTTGAAAAGATAGTTAGGTTTGAAAAATCTTGCTACTCATATATCATCAATGTCATTTTACTACTTTTATGACATTTGTTTCATGTTAAAACTGTTTTTGAACTACATACCATGATTCACAAGAACTCTTGATTTATTGACTTTTTTTTTACTTTAAAAACATAAATGACTAAAAGTGGATTTTAAGCTAAATTATACGTTTCAAGATGTTTTATATTCATTTTCTCAATTAAGAAAATTGACACATTTGAATGCATGTGCACACAACTCAAAATTAAATAACCCTTTTGGGAGAGGGTCTTTCGATGACTAATTAATTGATATAATATATTGTTTTACTCATGAGTAATTTTGTTAACGTAATTGATGTATTTTTTTAACGATAATTAATTGACTAAATTAATGATAACCTTTTTTAAGGAATAAAATGATGATACTTTAGTCCTTATAATAAAAAAAATAAGGACAATTATATTTATAAATTATATTTCTTTACTTCTTTCGCATCATATTATGTATTACAATTTTTGTCTCTCGTTTTGTCTCTCTCTCTTTCACCCTCTTGTACTCCAAAAACAACGAACACTCATCATTTTCCAAAAAAAATAAATATTACACTTATTTTCATTGCATTAATTTACACTTTAAAAATAAAAGAGATAATATATTTTTCTTTTATAAAGTTTGCTTACACATGAAATCACGTTAGATAATTATGTTCAGTTTGGAGTTTAATCATATAAATAATACTGATTTAATTATATCAATAATATCATTTAAGTGCAACATAAAATAAAGTCATTTAAATGTTATTGATTTTTCTACTTTATAACAAAATATTCTATTTGTTTTTGTAAGTATTTATTGTAGAGATAATATTGTATTTTTTTTCTTTTTTTCGATAAAATATTTGAGTATCATGTACTTTCTCTATTAGCATTCCCTTTATATTGATTTGAGAATTTTAAATTTTATTTATTAATCTTTGTTGATGAGTCAAACTTATAAGGGATTGATAAGTTCAATTTTGAATCATATTTTTAAATATTTTATCTTTCAATTTTCATTCTTTTTATATATTTTTTTTTGTTTTTATTGACTTGTCTTTGTTATTCTTGCGGAGAGGTTTTCAATGTGTTTTTATGTTTTTAGATCATGAGTGCAAGAATCTAGATACATATACTATGTAAATCTTTAAAAACATTATATATATCAAGTTACGCCAAAGATAAGCTATATTATTTTACTTGTAAAGTTGTAGCCTTTGTTACCATACATCATTATTCTTCTATTTTGTAACTATTTGAAAGCAAATCATTCTTTAATGTTAGCTACTGTTATCATAAAAGATGGTAATTTAGTTAATATAACAATTTATTAATTAAGTTAGTAGTTTTTTTTAACATAATAAGAATTTTTATAAAAAAAAGTTTAACCTAAATACTAATTTTTATTCTAAATTCATCAGGGTTCTTGATGACATATGAAATTGGTGATTGCAATTTATAATTTTAGGTTTTTTTTAAAAAAATGTTTAATTTATCTATTGTGTAATTATATTTTCTATTATAGTTCTTAGATTATTTTGAAAAATATATAATTATGAATATTTTATATG